>JABUQX010097955.1:20000-35221 GCA_015478945.1 Trachelipus rathkii | reverse complement strand
ATTGCGGTGTTCGTTAAGCTATGAGACCTCATATATTAATTTAATAATCTGGGCTGGAGATCCGAAATAATAATAAATGTAGATTAATCAGGTAAATATGATAGAATGTTTGCAAGGATAGAATGCATTTGCAGAGTAGTCGAAGAAGATAAGAAGGTAGCATTATTAAGGATGACTGAATGTTTCATAGTCCAGGGTGCTTTGTAAGAGGTGTATAGGTTGTTAGGTCCAATATCTATATACGCTTATTTATGGCAGGAGTATGAATCTATATCCTATAAACATTTAAGTACTAGTATATTTACTTCATAAGACAGAGACAAGGTACTGAAAACCGTCGCGGGTCTACACAATAAAGCTTCAAGGTCTGGGAGACTGTTCTGAATGAGAGATGTAATATCACTAAAAATTGAGTTAGAGAAGTGTTAGCGGTAAGAGCTATTGAACTTATTCTTTAATATATTTCGAACTTTCGTTCAGTTAAGATATCTATAATTATATATATTTCAACTCTTTACTTTTTTATTACATACAGATGATTATTTTGTAGTTTTCTACTTATTTTATATGCGGATTATCTTATGTTAACTAATAGACTAGTATGCCCTTTTAAGTTCAGACTATATATTAATACAATAGAGGAAAAGATTGATAATTGAGTAATATAATTAATATATTTATATAGTTAATATTAATCTTAATAATACTTAATATTTTATTATATAATATAATTAAATATTAATATAATAATACTTATTATTAATTATATATTATCTATTTATCTAAATTATTATAAATTATTTATAACGTTTATGTCAGGATAACATTAGCTTGTTTATAATATATAATATTTATATTAATTTATTTTAGTATTTTTAGGAAAATGGTGTACAGTGGATATTTATTATCATAGTTTTATTATTATATATTATTTAACTTAAATGTAATTTATAAATAGCTAAAACTATTTTTAACTTAATTTTGGTTATTTGTATTAGCGATTATAAATCCTCATTTTATTAGTATTAATTATATATTATTCGGTATTGATTTATATTGGAAAAGTATACTAAATTATTATAGTTTTATAAAAGTAGAAAAAAAGATATACAATTAATCTTTTAGTTTAATATATGGTATTATATAGTTATCAGTGAATCAGTTCTCTGAATAGCTCTTGATATATTTAATTTTTCACAGACAAACTCTAACCTTGATAATTTCACAAATAATCGTAAAAAAAGACATGACCAAGATTAACTGGAGTACATCATACTATAGCTATATCACACTTAATATAGTATGTTGGGTCTGTCAATAAGCAAGATAGAGTATATATATATTAGATGCGTCAATAATAATAGTATACATATTTATATATGTGAAAATACTAAATAGCTATAATACCATACATATGATATAATAAATATATAAAGCTGGTATGTATATCAGTATGTGCTATCTTTTAGTGTAATAGAAACCTTATTATATCTATATTATTGGAAGATTTTAGCTTCTTACTTGAATCGTGTATAGTTAAATGATATTACTAATTTTAAATCTAGTGTGAGATATCTTTTATAAGGTTGTGAGTTGTATTAGATTAATTTTAAATTTTATAATAATTCTAACATTACAGCTCATTCTAAGATTAGTTATATGAAGTGAAAATACAAACATGAAATTGATGAGAGAGAGAATGTTGAAGTTGTATTAGACGTAGTAAGTGAATATTTATAGAGAGAAGAAGCATAGATGATGGCATTGTGATGAGTCCCAACTACATTGTTCGATGTTAACTTACGCAGATTGAGAAGGAATGTCTGTCGTATTTGCGAGGAGATCTCGAGAAGAGACTATACTCGAGACATAGAGAACATAGATGATGAGGACAGAGACTGACGAGATAGTAGATATCCATCCAAAAATGGAATGAGAGTACAGAAGAGAGATCAATTGATACGACGTAACAGTAGATTAAGTGTTGAAGAATGTAGAACGAAAGATCAGAGAGAGTAAGTAGCGAGAAGTAGACAATGTATCTTTGAAAGCATGATATATAACCCGTACTTTATGATTGCGTCTTAGGGCATTTTTAGTAGAGTAAAGGTTAATGTATGCTTTTAATTTTAAATTCATCAGGTAAATATTAATACTCCAATTGAGTAGCCCACAACATAAACAGGTTAAAAATAATCAAGTATAATCAATAAATAGCAAATCTGCCGAACTTGAATATATCACCTTATATATGTGCTTTAATTGTCATCTCACAATATCATTTCTCTATTAACGCTAAATAAATAAGTTTTGTAGAATTCTGCGCTACACCTGATCATCTTTAGGCGATAGGGAGTTTTATGATACCTATTCACTTGTCGCAACTAGAGTTATCTTTTCGTGAACTCTCTCACGTATGCACAGTGAACAATAAATAAGAAGCACATAAAGGATGATGATATTGAATGTCCTAATACTTCAACAAATATGTGAGCTACTTTGATTTTAAACACAAACTTAGTATAAAACTCAATCATTATTTGTTTTCCCATAACTCAAGACATGCCTGGGATCTGGTAAGTCAAGCGGGAAAACAGGAAAATTCGAAAGTACTTTTGTGTGGTGATGTGTATGACGTATGTACAGCTTGGTAATGTAGGGTTAGAATCACTTTTGAAAGGACACATCTCATTATAAAGAAGCCATCAATAATGTAGTTGATCGTTATACTGAACTCTCAGTCACTGTATGCGTACGAGAGCGAGATGACTTACGACTACTCATTCACAATTTGCATTGAGCATAAAGTCATAATAATTCAATAAAATATAAGTTAAATAATAATATAACTTCTAAATTAATCACATATATACACAACTTTAAATATTAATATTAAAATCAGTTCGATTCTCTATTGATATAGTAATTGACTATTCGCCTATATCGTAATATAAATCATAGTGCCCTGAATACAAGCTGAACTTGTATATTATCATTTCGGTCAAAATATGTATATAAATAATTACTGAAATAACTTGAGAAAATAATGTTGGATTTTATGCGAGTCAAAAAAATAAGTTGGTGACGAGATATGAGAACTCGAGATGAATAGGATGTATGATTTATTAATATAGGAAGGCCTGAGGTTTACCTGAATATATCGGCTATTATTCAAGAGTGAAAAGTCTGAATAGCTGGCGAATAGATCATATAAGTATATATGATGTAAAAGTTGTGTGGGATAGTAATGGTTGTGGTGGTTGCTTGTGGTGTGGAATGCGGGGAGGAAGTGTGATGGTGTAATGAGGAGGAGAGATAGCGGAATTGTTTATTTTTTTCTTTCACTTTTTTTTCTGGATTATAGTTATTTGCTATGTTTTGGTGACTTGGCAATGAGTATTCTATGATTTGGAGTTGGCATTTTTGTTTGGTAAGTATATAATACTAGAATATTTATGTTAAACTTTTAAGTTTGAGCAACGCAAGGACAATGTTGGTTGGTGAATCTATGGACATCCATCTGTTGAGACGTTTGGATGGCCGGGGTAAGTGATAAAGTGACTTGTCTAGTCATGCTGGTGTTACTTATTGCTTGTATGTTATAGAGTTAGAACATTATATGAGTTAAAGGGGATTAGTAAATGACTCGTTTTCTGCACAGGAGACACTTGAATGGTTGGCAGACTTTTTTATCAGTGCTGATTTACGTACACATATGGACTAATGTCAGTTGTAGAAGACGTCACACACAACAACTATGTCTTAATGCGTTTTTGTGAGATAAATTGAGAAAAATTGATAAAGAAGGTTGATTGATCTTGTGCTATTAATGAGAGACGTAGATAAAACGTGGTTGTAAAGTAGTGATGATTTTTTAGGCTATCCAAGAAATCTCATATATGAACGAGACGTTGTGTACGTTAGAAATGGTATCGAGTGTGCTTAAGCTGAAGAAGACCTAACGTTCAGATAGTGGGAGTTATTTTTGTGTTATGTCTGGAGTCTTGTTAATGATCTGAAGTACGAATGATATGGATTGTGAATAATTCAGATATAAGGGGATGGTACAAGATGGGACAATATCAGATCATCTTTATGTTCTTTACTAGTTTTTATGTTAAGTTTTTTAAAGAAGTTGTTAGTTATGGGTGAATATGTTATATTATTTACGAGCAAAATTAAAGAATACCTGTGAAAGTTAATAGGTTATATTATGAATGATATTTAAAAGTTGCTGATAGAAGTTTAAGTTGAATTACAAATAAGTTTTATTAATTTATTATAGAAAGTAAATGTGAGTATTACAGGACTATTGTAAAATAAAATCATTGAATATTAGAGTTGTGAGATAAATAGTGTAATGAGTCATAGTGGTGTGTGTTGTGTTTTGCATGTAAAAGCAAATGAAAACAAGTTCTTATCTTTGTCTATTGTATGCTCAAGAACGAAGGTATCAGTTGTTGGGTTGTAGCTGTAACGATTCATGTGGTGGTGTTCAGGAAAATAAGGATATTCGGTGTGGCGGTAGAATTGTGGAACTCAGGTTGAAAGTGTTCGGAGTGTGAAAGGAGTGGTTTTGATTGCTAATATGTGTTAAGAATAAGAAAATTAGAATTAAGCTTGGGCCGTTAGTATAGCAATAGTAGAAAGTTATTTAGACTGTATATCGGTTTCGAAATATAAAGGTGTTTCTTGGAGAGTGTTTGTTTACGAAAGTGGAGGGAAAAAAGGAAGACTAAATATGTAGTGTGTCAATTACATAAAAGAAGAATCTTAAATATAACAATATAAGAAGTAAAAGTGAACTGTTGTGGGCGTGAGATGGTATTGAAATGGACAAGTTTACACATTGGGAAATAGGAAGCTCTCTGAAAAAGTAAGGCAAGGTTAAGAAAGACGAAGAGTAAGGGGGAGGATCTAATTCTTCGAATAAAACTTGAAATAGGAAGATACTTTCACTCTTTACACAGTTGAAATCTTTCTTCTCACTGAAACTTCCTCCCTATTAGAATTTCAAATGATAAAAATTCTCATAAAACGAATCTTCAGTTGGGGGAAGGTGAGCCCGTCATAAGGATGCGGGGCAGTGGTTGAATGAATGTTTTCACACAGTGCTAGGGTTGGGAAGTGTGGGGAAACTATATAAATGCACAGTATTGCCAGTAAAAGGATTTCGTGAGAAGAAAATTGGTGGTGGGGCATTCTTGATTTTTATGCACGCTGGTGGGTGGTGTGTGGGTTGCGGAATATTTGTTCTTCTCTTAAAATTCAACGGTTTTAATATATGGTTATTTAATTTATTTTTGGAATGAATTTGTTTTTCTTCTGTAGAAAAATTTATGCTGGAGTGTGGGTAATAGGTTTTCTTTGGATACCATTTGAAGCAAAGGATAGTTCTTTTTAGTAATGTGGGTTTGTCTTCCACATTTTTTATTATTTTATTCTTCTGATTTTGAAAAGATAAATGGAAGAATTTAATTGTGTGGCATGGGGTCAATTTGGTGGTGGGCTACAAATGATATTATTATCTGGGATTACGGAAATTGAATACATTGTGGGTGGGTGTGGTTCGGTTGTTTACATTGTTGGAAATAATGGCTTCATGAAGACGGTTCTAAGATAGATCAGATGAATTGTCAAATATCAACTTCTTTGAGTCCATTAGTTTGGTAAACAGGGCAGACATAATTATATTATTACTTATAGACGTATAGGATAGAGTTTATGTTAGGGTGTGGTGTGAGTGGTGGGGTGTGTGGTGTGGGTGAGTATTTATATATTAAGTGTGTTAGGTATATTATTAGTGAGTGAAGGCAAGCAATATGGTGGTTTTTAATTTTACTGTTTTCTCCTTATTATTATTTTCTAATTTTTTATTCGAGGGGTGTTGGGGGCGACTTTAATTGTCTAAGAGTGGGAGTTACAATTATTGTACTCGTAGTGTGGGGGTGGGTGGTGGTGTGGGGGTGGTGTGTGGGGGGGTGGTGTGGTGTGTGTGTGTGGTGTGTGGTGGGGTGCGTGTGGTGTGTGTGGGGCGCTTGTTTTGGGCCGGTAATTCTAAGAGAGGGGGGGTGGGGTGTGAGGTGGAATTTTTTTTTTTTTTTTAGCTTTAAATTTGGTTGTTGTGCTGTCTATAAATAGTTTTCTCTTTTATATTGTTATTTTGTTGTTGTGCTTCTGGCTGCTAAAATTTTTTTTATTATTTTATTATTATTATTATTATTATTATATTGTTTTAGATATGGTTTGTTACTACTACTACTAGTTGTAATAGTAGTGTTGATGTATTAAGTAATTTTGTTAATTATTTTGGCATTTGAATTTTTTTATTTAATTATATTAGTCCATCGTACTGAGGCAAGTGGAGATCAATAAATGAGTGAATTGGTTTCCTTTAAAAGAGTAAAGTAAATGATAAGTTTAAACCAATAAATATGTTTATTTACTTTATATTCTTGTAAATTACGCAGTATTTCAGATATATCTACAATTTAATCAAATTAGAATTTCCGTGAAAACTGAACTCGGAACTCGATCAAAATCCAATTAGAAGAATTTCTATTCCGAAAGGATTAAGTGTTATAAATCGAATATTAACTCTCTCATTAGTGTTCCATTACGATTTATTATTAGATAACTAAATGGTCACGATGTGGAAGGAGGGGATCAAGTTCCTTTGCTTGCACGGGGGTTGGAACAGACGTACCCGGTGTGTGGGCATTAAAACGGGGTGGGGCAGAGGAAGGTGGGGTGGTGGGGTACACAAAGAACTCAATAGATATGCGGGAGTAAGGTATTGATTTCTGATTAGGTAGTTGAGGGTGGGGGAAGTTGGTTGACATACGAGGGCAAGTGCGTTTTCGGACAGATTAAGGAGAACAAATTATAGGAGGGTTATGAATGAGAGTAATATTATTAAGCGCTTGTTTATAGAGATGTTTAAACGATGAATAGATCGAAAAGGAACTTGTATGTTTGGGATGTGTGTAATTGGATCATATAGAAATCATTAGTAAGGAGGATATATTGAGTAGAGTGAGAAATTTAGGTTTAAGAAGAATAAAGTTGGTGCTGAGTAGTAAGAATTTGTGGTGATTTTATATAAATGGATGTGTAGAAATAAAGAAAATCAAGTGGACTGCAAGCTAAAAAAGCGAACGTACCTTTTTTTAATTGTGAGAGGCGTTATTTATTATTTTTTATTTATTATATTTTATTGATTATTATATCTATTATTTTGATTTATAGTATTATTAATGTTATTATGGAATTATATTTATTATTATTATTTTTAATGTTTTATTATTATTGGTGGATTGTGTGTGGGTGCTTTTTATATATTTACATATAATATATGTGTGTTGATCTGGATTGGATTTTAGCATAAAGTTAGCTTTGGACTGCTTCGGAGATGACATGGATTTATTGAGAAGTATTTTTTTTACTGAAAGCAAGGTGTTGAATAATTATATATACAGGGGTTGAAGAGGTCGAAAAATTATTTATGGGGTCGATAAGAATCGGGGTGTGGTGTTATAATTATATTTTATTTTATATTATTTTATTTTGGTGGTGTGGTGCAATGTATTTGTATTATTATATATTATATATATATAATTGTATATTGACCTTTGTGGTTATAATTATAATTATTTATATATATTGTGGTGTGTGTGGAAGATATGTTATTTTTTTACTCTGTAAAGAAGGGATTTTGATCGAAAGTTTTGTGAGGTGGTGTGGGTGATAGAGGTTTTTTTTTTTCTACTTAAGAAAGACCAATCGAGCTTTGGTTTTCTGCGGGTGGGATGAACTGTGATGAGGGTCTAAGATGCTAGGTGGTGGCCTGTTTGATTTAAAGTTTTTAGCATGCTTGATCTGTTAAATGAGCGATATGGAATGATTGGTGCAGTGAGCGGTAATGATTGGGAATAGATTACGTAGTATTTAAATGATAGTTGTATAAGGTTTATGGTGTAGATGCTGTAAGTAAAAGTATCGGAAGAGGAGGTGTGTGTGACGAAAATGTTAGGTTATAGGTTTAGTATTAATCATGATGAAGTTGGCTATTTGATTTTATGGTTTGGAATGTGACCTATTTTTTGTATGACGTGAGACTGATGGAGAGAAGGAGTATTGACCTGATGGGCAGGCGATGGTGAGAAGTGTCTGGGAGAATAGGGGAGAGTAGAACATGAGTTATATTGGAGGTGGGATTCTGGGTGACGGAGTTGGGAGTCCTGGGTCCGGTTTCTAACATATTGTTGTATGTTGGGTTTTTGCCAATTGGAATTGAAGTATCGGGGAAAATGTAAGGTTGGGAATTCTGAGCGTTTGTGGAGAATTGATTATGGAAAGTTGTGCCCGTAATGTTGGTACGTTACGGGGTGGGGCGGGTCTGGCAACGTTGATTGAACTGGTAGTGCACGCGGTGTGGTGTGTGTGGGTTGCTGAAAAGTTTGATTGCTCATTAAGAGAAGGTAGAAATAATGGGTGATATTTTATAAGGGTGGTGTTTTTGTATTTTTATAAAGGAATTTTATTGAATTTAGTGTGGAATAGATTGGATAAAGATTGAGGGGGGTGTGTGGGTGGGTGTGTGGCAGAAGAACAATTGGGTAAGTGGTGTGTGTGGTGGTGTGTGGGTGTCTTTTTTTGATAAATGTATTTTAATTGATCTGCCTTTTTATGGTTTCTTTTAGGTAGAGATCTCAAAGGTGAAGAAGAACCGTTAAAGGCACATCTACTCTGTAAATGACGTGTATATATTATATAGGGGGTGGGTAATATTTATATATATATATTTATTGTGGGAGGGTAATATATTTATATATATTTATATTTGATATCTGGTGGTGGTGGTATATATACTATTATATTAGACTGTTTATGTTTTATGAACTTCCGTGGTTTTGATTTTTTTATTGGTCTTGGTTTTTTATATATTCGATGGGTGTGATGATACCTACAGTCCATTTAAAGGGGTGAAAACCCAATTGATTGTAAATATATAGGACGTGTGTGTGTTGACACCGTCAGTTTTAAATTTTTTTTTTTTGTTTTTTTTTAAACATAAAGGAACCAAGGGTAAACCGAAAGAAGGTGGCCAAAAAAAGGAATCGGGGTTCTCGGTTTACGGGGGAACGAGAGGTGGGTGTGTGGCCTCTACGGGGGGGGTTCCGGACCGATATGGGTGTGTGGGGTTGCGCCGGGGGTTCTTCGCCTCCACGGGTATGGAAAGGGTCCCCCTATGTCCCTCGTGCGGTGAGCCCTAATTTTTTTTTTTTTTTTTTTATTTTTTTTTTTTATTTTCTTTTAACAACTTTATGTGTAATAAGCTTTACACGCCGATTCCAAATGTGTAATTGGTTTTTCTGTAGTTGTCGTACTTTTCGAGATATTTTCTTTCTGGAAAAAAAATATTTTTTTGTTTTTTTTTTTTTTTTATTTACATTTTTGTTATAGGGTGTGTGGACTGATTCCAAATATGTAATGTAATTGGTTTTTCTGGTAGTGTCGTACTGAACTGCGAATATTCAATTTTTTTTAAAGTGTGGTGAGAGGTGTGTGGGTGTGGTGTGGTGGGTGATCATATAAATACCCACTAATTCATGATTATTATATCATGTACTGAACAATATGTATGAACAAAGTAAAACAAACACAAAAATCAAAACTGAGAGTCTAAAAACATAACAGGGCCTATTATAAATATATTATTTAAAATATATTGTAATTAGTATTATTTATATAATTTTATATATATTTTATTATTATATAATATATATAGTATAGGTGTGTGTGAAATCTGCTTTCTAATGATATTAACAACTATAAACTGTCATCTATGAGCCTGCTGAGTAATATATGTGCGATTGGTGGAAGCTAGCTTTCTGGCGAACAAATATAACCATATATATATAACTTATATACGTATTATATTTATATTATATGGTTATATAACATAGAACAAGTATTAGAAGTATATAATTAATATAATTATATATTATTATATAGTGGGTGGTTATTTATATATATATAGATAATATATATTTTGGCGTAAGATCAGTCGCTCTCTCTAAGTTTTTCATTTGTGTGAAGAAAAGATGATTTGATTCTAGAAAGGGTGAGACGAGGGTTGCCAGTATAAATTGATTTTATGGGGCATTGCCGCATGCTATGCAGTGTGTGTGGTGTGTGGATGGCGAAGTAATGGTGGGAGGAATAGGTGGGGCCTGTTGATTTTGGATATGGAGTTGGGAGGTCGATCCATTTCTGTTGCGAGATGTGTTGTTGTTTAGTTTTGTTGCTGGGGCTGATGGACTTGCTTGTGTAGTCGTTGCTGTGTATTGCCATGACAGGAGCGGACGATATCAAAACAACTGATGTGGTGTGTGGGGCAGTTGTTTTGTCAAAGGGTAAATTGATAGCCTGCGAGGGGAGAGTTGGTGTCGATGTGTAGAGTCCCTTCAGAGAACTCTGCATTATACGATATATCCTTTCTCGAAAGTGTTTAATTTGGCCCATAAGGAAACATTTATGGTAGAAAGAACGGGGAGAGAATTGGCCATGTATTACTTGCTTTTTTACATAACTCTTTCCGTCTACCTTTATGTAGATGGTAATTGGATGGCTTTCTTTCAGCGGGTAAAGCGTTTGAAACAAGTTTTGCAGAAGAAGACACGATCGTCTGAAGTCTGTTGGCAGCTTGAGAACGAGCGATGGAAGTTTGTCTTTCATCCGGTGTTGTCCAATTGAATTGTTTTCTAGATCTCTGGAGCGGAGGTTGGAGACTGAATCTCGGGAAACTGGCAGGTGTTTCACAACCTTTATCTCCTGATAGATTTCTTCTATTCTGCTATTAGCGGAGGATGCTGCTAGGGTTTTCTTGGGTGTGGGTGGGTGTGTCGTTCTGACAGGGAGAGAGAGTTTTTTCTTCTTCTTGAGTCTGAAGCGGGAGGTTCTCTTACTTTCCTAGTCTACACATTATGTTTGGTGTTGAGAGTTTTCCTCGTACCTTTTCTTTGTTGTGGTGTGGACAGGTTGAGTGTTTTTACGTCATCACGTAATGGACGCTTCTTATTTTATGTGTGTGTGGTGAGATAAATATATCAAAAGGTTTGTTGCAGCTTGTTGCAGAGTTTCTTATCTGTGAGTCGCCTCTGTTCATCAAGGAGGCGGTTTGGTGGTGTGGGTGTGGTGGTGGGCCATCAGACGAAACAGCATAATATAGAAGTCTTGGTAGAGAGAAATCTTTTTTTGTATAGTTAGTCGTTTTTGGAAGAGTGCGAGCAGGCTTTGGAATTAATTTTTTTTTACTTTTAATTTTTAGTAAACATACTGTCACTTTGGCAATGTATATATATGAGTGGGCCTGAACACTCCTGTCAGTACAATGTCAATTTTTAACGTCTATAGTTAGTTTATCGTCTGGGTGGCGGAAACTATCTGAGGTGAAGGAAGAGTCTAGGAAAATAATTTAAAAAGATGGTGAGCCAGGGGGAAGGTTACGTAGAGTTTATTCTTCGATACATATAAGAAGGTGTGATTTAATTAATTATAATATATATTATATGTTAATATATATAATATCAGTATTAATATATATTAATAGTGGTCGGGTGGTATATTTTTTATATATATATATTTTATTGTATTATTATTATATACTAATAGTGAGTGGTTAAAATATATCATAGGGGGTTGGTGTGGTGTGTGTGTGTGGTGGGGATGATATAAATATAACATTACATAAAATAAGATTCTTAACGCTTTTACAAATAGCAAGATATTTATAGATATATAAGAGAGTGGTGATGTGATTCCCATTTTCTTCATTATTACGCAATTAAGGTCAACTAATATTTTGAAGAATTTTAAAATGTTTTAAAATATACTTTAAAAAATTTCAGGTATGTATTGGACATTTATGTAAGGTGGGTAGTATATATATATATAAATATTATAGTGTGATTGTGATTTATATATGAGGTGGGTGGTGTGGTGGTGGGTGTGGTGGTGGGGGTCAATATCATTATTATAATGATATATATGGTGTGTATGGTGGGTACGTAGGTGTGTTAGTTTATATTGTAAATGATTTGGCGCGCCGCTGATTGCATTATCGACCAAGAATATAATTTTCGACCTCTTGCAACCTAAAGAGATATGAGCACCTGTTATATAATTTTAAACACCGGAAAAAATTGATGAAGGCGCAATATGAAATATTTATAACATTTACATATAAAAAGGGGTTCCAAAGGTGTGTGGTGGTATAAAATATAATAGGATATAATATATATAATATATAATGAAATGTATAATATATAATTAATAATAGTAATTATCATCTACGGGTGGGTGTGTGAGTGAGACATTAATATAAATCAAAGGTGTGTGGTGTTAATATAATAGGGGATAATATATAATAATAATATAATCTCAATAATAGTTTAAACCTCTTTCGTTTTTTTTTGCCTTGCGTTCTATTGATTCTTTTGAGATCTCATTATGAGACTCAATGCGGATGGGGGTGGTGGTGTGGGTGTGGTGTGGATGGGACATATCAACATTTTAATTCGGTGTGGGTATGCGGGATGAGAATGTCAAAAAAGCTCATGGTGTTTATATGTGCTCATGGTGTTTATATGTGCTCATGGTGTTTATATGTGCTCATGGTGTATATTATATTATATATATATATATATAAGGATTATATATATAAAATTTAGTTATTATTATATTAATATTATATATAATAATATCTATATAGTGTGGGTGCTACAGGTTACTAGTGTGGTAAGTAATATATTATATAGTTAATATAATAATTAATATATATTCGGGTGGTGGTGGTACTATTATCTAGGTGGGTGGTATACTATTAGGGTGGGTGGGCTAGTAAATTCAGCTCTAAAATAATTTAACATGCGGTGTCAGAGGTACTCACCCATCAAAAGGTCCGGGACAAAAATCTACAGCAGTCAACTCAAGACGACCTTGAAAACGAAGCCATACTGGGTGGGATACAATATTTACACACAGGTTGCAGCCTAACCCTAGGGTGTGGCGCACCTCCTGGAACATTGCAACACGAAATCCGTATTAAAGCCGAATAAGGGCCACCAGATAGGGCATATATAGACCATCTACAATCGTCGAGCGATCTCCACTCTTATCACCATCGTCAAACACACAAGGGGTGTGTGTGTGTGTGTGTGTGAGGCGGGCCGTGGATCACATCCAGACAGATCTGTTGAACAGGGAGGGCTCAACGGTTTTGGACCGAGGGTGGGAGGGGTGGGGGGAGGACGGCCTGGGAACTTGGCAGCGCACATGTATTGCTAGTAGCAAAGGGTGGGAGGGCTCTTGATAAACAAATGCCGCCCAATTACCTGTTAATGGACAAAGTAAGCTAACTTGGAGCTCAGACAAAGACGATAAATAAGAAATGTGTGGGTGTGTGTCGGTACGAGGATGCCAAAAAGGGTGAAATTATTATCAAACTGCAATCCCAAGGCGCATAAGCTATGCATAAACTTTGTTAATTGCTATATTAGTGACATACCAAAGAACACGCTCGCTTTTGTAAAGGATAAGTAATTGCGCAAATAACTGGATCTCACAAGACAAGACTCGCATTATAGTATAACATCTGGTGAGTTGAAGTGGTCTGACTTAAGCAGAATCAGAAATGATGAGGACGAGAGTGAAGTGAACTACTGAACTGAGATTTGAAAAAAAACAGTGCTAGGAGATCCCATGCAACAATTCTCTCGTCGTGGCGTTTATTAAGCAACCCACGCAGTGTGCGGGCCGGATGGATATTTTTGGAGTACAAATATCATTCGCTGGCCCATAAAACGATTTACCTCCTAAAGGCAAGACATAAAACTGAATGTTGTTATGATAAGAGCGCTAATCAGCAAACAAAATATTTGGGGCGGAGGAGGGCGCGTTACAATATATTTCTCAGACGGTGGGTGCCACATGCTTAAAACTGGCATGCCCCGCTTGGGCTCTCACAATTCAAGAAAAAATCCAAAACTGGAAATAGTGTGTAAAACAGAGCTTTAAGAGTAATTAACAGGCTGTCTTGTCCTCTATTCCCATCTCGACAAGATAGACTGCCAATTTTACAGCAAAACACTCAAACGACCACTCCTTGCATCAAACATTACAGCAAACTCCCGCCACTAATAAATTAAAATGTTACACCAGCCATGTACTATTCTAACCTATGCAATACGTTCTCCACCCCATTCCCAGACACATCTATTATCAAACACATCCACACTCAATTAACACAAAGAGCGATCTTTGAATATAAAACCAACACCGTACTTGAAGCGCGACCACCTGAAATATCTCCCACAGAACTATGCTTAGATCGTCAAACCAGAGTGATGCTGTCCCGTCTTCGCTCAGGGCACCACCCTTCCCTTCAGGAATATAAACGTAAGTTTTTTTATACAGATAAATCCCACCACTCACGGGCAGAGCCCTAATCTAGGAGGGGGGGGGGTACTCATTTAAGGTCCGAGCAGGACGAAGCTAAGTCCAAGGAGAGAATAGCTCACATTCTCCCACCCAACCAGCTGCGAACTTAGGACCCTCTCTTTGTTTGGCGAGTGCTCTACCACTGAGCTATCGGGCGCTTATATATAAATAAATATAAAATAACAAAAATACACATATACATACATACATAAATACATACACATATACATACACAAATATATAAATATGTATATACAAACATAAATATCACCGCTATTATTATTATATAATACGATTGCTTTCGTTCTATTAGGATCGTTCCGAAAAAACGTTCCTGCTAAAAATCAGAGAAAAAAGAAACGAATGGGATAAAAAGCTCCTAAGGTTCATAAGCTTTAGTAGCATGGTTAAAAAAACGAAATTTACTCTATGACAGACAGAATCATTTCATTATGCGCTCAGCGTAATCCGAGGGACTCCTACCCTCGAGTCAATTATAATTTTATGTAATATGAAGTTGCAAGAATGAAGTTCCTATTCTTTAAAATCATATATGCCACAAACGTAGCGGCACCTTTGAATAGTCGACTAGGTGAGTTAGATTAGGATATGGTAGTTTTATTATCGGGAATCTGGTGAACAAACATTCGTTGCCCTTATTAACACAATATCCGCCATTGAACTAAAACCAGGTGATGCATCAGAAGAGAACATTGTAT
>JABUQX010097955.1:5000-7500 GCA_015478945.1 Trachelipus rathkii | reverse complement strand
TCAATATACTCCCTCTTGCTCTTGACAGACCCAAAGTACTTGATAAGATGGGGCCATAGGTGCTCCAAGTCATCTTGGCTGCTTTTTTTCATGGGAAGTACAGGCAGCATCACACTCAATAATTTCAAGAGTTACACTTCGACGACTTTCACCGTTTGTAATTCTTTTTCCCTTTAAAAACTTATTCATATCTATTTTATCCCAATTTAAACACAAAAGCACTAAAAGTTAATCGCTAATCACCAAGTAAACAATAAACTTAGTAAATTGGCTATAATAAAATAATAATAATAATAATAATAATAATAATAATAATAATAATAATAATAATAATAATAATAATAATAATAATAATAATAATAATAATAATAATAATAATAAAATAATTATTATATATATAATATATAAATATATATATTATATATATATATATAATATATATATTATATATATATATATATTATATATATAATATATATATATATATATATATATATTATATATATATATATATATATATATATATATATATATATATATATATATATATATATATTTATATATATATATATATATAATTTATTTAATATATATATATATTATATATATATATATATATATATATAATAATTATTATATATATATATATATATATATATATATATATAAGCGCAAATTATTTAGATAGAGCGCAAACGCAAATTATTTAGATAGAGCGCAAATTTGCGCTTTTGCGCTCTTAAAAAAGTTGTTGAGCGCAAATGCAAAAGCGCGCATTTTTAGAAATTTCGCGCAAACGCAAAAGCGCACATTTTTTACCTAAAGCGCAAATTGCGCTTTGCGCTTTTGAGCTTTCATTTGCGCTTATGCCCACCTCTTGTTATAGGTATGATAGAAAAGTGTATTTAGGCTACGTTTTGGGGAATAATGCTAGTTACTTTACCGCTATTAAGCAGTGAACTTTGTTAATGTTATCAGTTTATTCATACATAAGGTATGTTATGTATGTTATTATACGTTATGTTCTTAGTTCAGGTAGCGTTATGTTAACTTTATCGATGTTATGTTCTTAGTTTAGGTAATGTTATGTTATCTTTATCGATGCTAAAACTTCTTAGTTATGTTAGCAATTATTCGTTGATCTGTATGATAGATAGGTTAGGTTATGATAAATATTTATTACGTTTTGTTATAGATGGGTTAGAAAAGAGGGTTTAGGTTAAATTTTTGGGAATAATGTTAGATGCTTTACCGCTATTAGGCAGTGAACTTGGTCAATGTTAGTTTATTCGTAGGTAAGGTTTGTTAGGTACGTTATAATACGTAATGGCCTTAGTTCAGGTAGTGTTATGTCCGCTTTATCGATGTTACATTCTTAGTTCAGGTAATGTTATGCTAGCTTTATCGATTTTAAAACTTAGTTATTTTAGCAATTTTTCGTTGATCTGTATGATAGATAGGTTAGGTTATGATAAATTTTTATTAGGTTTTGTTATAGATGGGTTAGAAAAGTGGGTTTAGGTTAAATTTTGAGAAATAATGTTAGGTTCTTTACCGCTATTAGGCAGTGAACTTTGTTAATGTTAACAGTTTATTTGTACTTAAGGTTTGTTATTTATGCTCTGATAGGTAATGGTCTTAGTTCAGGTGATGATTTGTTAGATTTATCGATGGTACGTTCTTAGTTTAGGTAATGCTATGTTAGCTTTATAGATGTTAAAACTTTGCTATGTTAGCATTTGTTCGTAGTTCAATATGATAGATAGGTTAGGTTACGATAAATTGCTATTAGGTTTTGTTATAGATGTGCTAGAAAATGGGTTTAGATTAGCTACTTTACCGTTGGTAAGCAGGGAACTTTATTAATGCTAGCAGTTTATTTGTTCGTAAGATATGTTAGATATTTTATGATACGTAATGGTCTTATTTCAGGTGTTGATATGTTAGCTTTACTGACTTTAAACTTTGTTTATGTTGATATCAGTTGATAAGCTAAAAACTTTGATGTGTTAGCATTTGTTCGTAGATCAATATTATATTATATGATAAATATTTTTAAGTTTTGCTACACATTACTATGACAATGATAAATTATCATTTATATGTTATAGATATGATAGAAAAGTATAGGTAAAACGCAGGTTACGTTTTGTGGTGTAATGCTAGTTACTTTACCTATATTTATCAGCGAACTTTGTTAATGTTGACAGTTTATTCTTACGTAAAGTATGCCAGGTATGTTATGATACTCTGAGTCTATGTTCTTAGTTCAGGTAATGTTATTTTAACTTTATTGATGTTAAAACTTTGTTATGTTAGCATTTACTGGCTGATCAGTATGATAGATAGGTTAGGTTATGCTTACGTTTTGCTAGGTAACGTTAAATATTACTATGTTAATGTTATAAACATAAAAAGAATAAATTATATAGTCAAAACATAATTTTTTTAATACAATGGTTATGTTCATACAAAGAACTTATTTTTATGTAATGTTTAT
>JABUQX010097954.1:2500-17500 GCA_015478945.1 Trachelipus rathkii | reverse complement strand
GCACCAAATGGTTAAAGTTCACGCAAAGTGCATGCTCGACACCTTCGGGGTGGCAAAATGAAACTCCGCCGTCTCTGCCAATAACAAATCCTTCTATTTCTTAATCCTCTCTTTTCTTCGAAATAGTACTATATATATTATATATCTACATATATATATACTATATATATATTATATATATATATATATAATAATATAATATATATATACAGTTATAATATATATATATAATGTGTGTGTGTGTGTGTTTGTGTGCGTAGTGTGTGTGTGTGTGTGTGTGTGTGTGTGTGTGTGTGTGTGTGTGTGTGTGTGTGTGTGTGTGTATAACTGTGCGCGCGTCGTCGCAATACTTATGTGAGATAGTCGAAGGATGGAGTATTATATATAAAATAAAGACTCGTTACTCAGTCGTTTTCATCGAAGTAAAAATAAGTTATTGAAGAAAATTTAGAAATTTATTAAAAGTTTTAGGGGTTTAAATGCGCAGTCTTGGCAAGCACCGGACCACCACGTGAATTCTCGGGACCCTTCGGGAAGGTTTGGGAACATCTTAAATCTTCTTATCTTATATCTCAGATCAACAAAATGATTTTAGCAATTAACGCTCGGCTGGGGATATTCCATTTATCTTTTTTTTCTTAGTTCCTTCTCATTTTTTCACGTATTTCGTTAAATCTTTTGCTATAGAACAAAGCATATTGAAAGCCTTCGTTGGAGTCTGTCACAAATCTCTGAATTCCAAACTTCTCACTTCAGTGACTTTCCTTCTTTCTGATGATTATTTCTGTCGTTCATTTAGTAACTGTTGTAGTCGGCCAAAGTTTATCTTTTAAGAGATTATCAATAATGATGTTTCCCAAGGTTCTTTTCTTACTGACTTTCTATCTTTTATTCCATCAAATATCATTCGTAAGTCGACAATTACACCCTTTAATCTCTCTCTCTCTCTCTCTCTCTCTCTCTCTCTCTCTCTCTCTCTCTCTCTTCTCTCTCTTCTTCTCTCCCTCTCCTCTCTCTCTCTGCTCTCTTACCTTATAATTTGAAAGGCATTCTGCTTCTTTCTTCATCTATCTACTCAACAAAATCTTCTTAGACGACACACAACTTATTAAACCTTTCTCTGTTCTTGATCTTCTTGATCTTCTTGATCTTCTTGATCTTCTTGACTTTCCTTTTCTTTCGTTCTTTCTTGGAAAGATCGTATTATTTCTCTCCCCAAACAAGCTTCTAAGTGGGTAGGCACTCTGAGGCAGCTTCAGAACTTCACCAACACCCTGGTTATTTGCCCCCCTATAGGGGTGCCGTTTATCCTTTTAATTTACCATGTACCGCATGTTTGGAGTAATTTTTTTCACAAAGCTCTTCTTGAAAAGGTGGAGTCTACGGCTTTCCTGCTCATCAAGCCTCTCTTTCTGATCACTGAACTGTTGCTCATCTGAACTCTAAGCGATAATGTCTAATAATTCCCTTCTCTTCCCTTTCCAGAAGAGTCATATATATATAATATATATATTATATAATATATATATATAATATATATAGTTATATTAATTACTATATATATACTATATATATAATATTTGTATATATATACTATATTAAGAAATTATATATTTATTATATAATTTATATTTCTGCACGCTCCTGCTCTTGAATAGTATTCATAAGTTATCTTTCTCTCTCGTTCTCTCTAGCTCCTACGTAGTAAGGCTTTCCTAGCCTCTAACTTCTTCTTCTTCTCCTACTCTCTTCTTTTCTCTACCAAGCTACATTCTCTCTCTCTCTCCTCCCATCTAACAACTAATTTCTTTGACATCTGGGCCCGCTCTCTTTCGTTATCCTCTTCTCTCTCTCCCTTCCATTCTTCTCTCGTCTCTCTCTTCCCCTCTCTCACTACTCTCTCTCGTGCAATTACATCCATTCATGAGAAATCTCCTAGTCTTTACACCTGTAATGTTGATTCGTATTTATTTTGAGTTTTTTATACTGTTTTTTTATTTTCACAATTTTATTCAAACTTTTATTATAATTTAAAAGCTTATTGTGTCTTTATCGAATAATATTCATTATTATTTCATTCACTGTCCTCGAATTACCATCCCCCGTTATTATACTTTCATTAATCTTGATTATCTATATTATGTCGATTTCTCAATTTTATTATATGTTGTGAGTATTAGATTTATGATATACTATCTTATTATTTTTAATATTATTATTATTTTCTTATTATTTTTATTTATTATTTTATCTCTATTATTATTTTAATTATATATTATGTTATATTTTATTATTTTTATAGTTAAATTTAAGTCTAATTATATTTATTTGTAATATATATAATTAATATTATTATGTATATTATTTTATTTTTCTTAGTCAGATTATTATTATTATTATATTATTATTTATTATATTATTATTTTAATTTACATTAATTTTTTATTTCTCTCTCCTCCCTCTTTTGTTGCCTTTGACGCTCTTGTTTGATTGACAATTCTCTTCGACACTCTTGAAAGACATTATTTTCGTTGCACTTCCTCTGTGTTACCCTTTTATATTATCGAGAGTTTGCTTCTTTTCAATCAAATGCAAAAGACCTCTACTACTTAGGGGATTCCTGCAACAAAACTTATATAGGTGAAACTTATGATTTCGACCACCACACCTACCAACACACAACCGATCTTTCTAATGCTCTATATATATACTATACATATATATAAAGATATATATATATATAGTGATACATTTATTTTTTTTAAATATAACTATATAAGTTTACATATATAGTCCTCCACATTTATATATCTAGATTAATATTACTATATAGTATAACTTATTATGTGTGTGTGGTCGTGTGAGCCGATGTTAAGGGTCCATGTGGTGTCGGTGCTATATTGCATACGGTGGTGCGTGTTCTTGTCTGCATAACCAGGATAGTTTATATAAATGTTTGTTTCAGTTAAGTGATGCTCAGGACTAGGAATCGTAGACATCATGGCTAAAAGCAAGAATGCAGTTTAGTTAACAATTGTTGACAATTTAACAGTGCGTCCTATTATTTATGTAGACATATATATTAATAACTTTATGTAAAAATATTATAATATATATATATAATATTATATTAATACTATAAATTATATATATATATTAATATATATATTATATAATATATCATATATATATTACTTATACTATTAGTTATGTCGTAGCGTGTGTGGTGTGTGTGTGGTGTGTTTGTGGTGTGTGTGTGTGTGTGTAGATGATGGATTTTCAAGTGTTTACATAAGGCTTAGCATTTTATTGTCTGCTTGCCATTGAAAGAAAAGTCACAATGTCTAATTTTCTTCGCCTTTTCGAATATTTATTTTGTTTCTTTTTGATTCAATTTATTTTCGTGAGATAAGACGACGATATTTTGATTTTTTTTCTTTTCCATTTTACGGAAGAAGCAAATTTGACGTTCAATTTTATTTGGGTCGAGGATTCGATAGGATTGCGATAGGATGGGTTGAAGTTGGGAGGAAGATGTGTCATGGGAAGGGTCTTGGTTAGGGAAAGTAGAGGGGGTCGGAATTTTCCCCTAAATATTTCATATGACGTAAAATTCTTTCATATACTCGTAATTTCTTTAAATCTCAGTTCTTGAAGTACGTTCAAATTCAAAATAAAATTTTCCAAACTCTCTCACCCTCGTAGAATTTTTTTTTTTTATTTAATTCAATATTTTTGATTTAATTGATTTTTGTTATTTAATTGATTTTCTTGGTTTAAGTGAATTTTTTGATTTAATTGAAAATTATTTTATTTAAGTGAATATTTTCGATTTAATTGCATTTTTTTAAAAATTAATTTTTTGTTTTACTTACATAGCTTTTTATTTTTTATTTTTGAAGTTTTCTTGTTGATATAGTTTGCTTTATTTTAGAATGGAGGAAAAACATTTTTATTTATTTATTTCGATTATTATCTTTTTATGCCTCCTCTGGTGAAGAAACCCAGAAGCCTAGATTCAGTCATCAGAATTAGAAAAAGTTAATTGCATAATCAAATAATCTTTGTGAGCCGTGGTGGGTCCTGTACATTGACTCAAAAAAAAAATCAAATAATTAAAAGGCAGACTTCAACCAGTAAAAGACGCTTAAAATGTGTAAGTCAAGAAAATGGGGAAATATGGAAAATGGAGGAGGGCTTCTAATTTACCACCAAAGTACATAAAGAATGAGCATTGTGGTCAAGTTTCTGATCGGAGGATTGGACAGGGAATAAACTGAATATGACACAGACAGAGACTTTTTAAAATGTGACATGATATACATTCAAATATTACATTAAAAAACAAAATTCAAAAAAAAAATAATTAAATAGACACAAAATAAAAATAGAAAATAAAATAACAAAGCTAATAAAAATAAAAAAATAATATTAAACAAAAAAAAAAAAAAAAAAATAATAAAACAAACACACATTCAATAATGGTACATAAAATGCAGGACCAACCAACCAACAAAAAAAAAAAAAAAACAACACACATATAAAACAATAAAATAAAATGATTATAAAATAATAAATAAAAATACACAAATATACATAACACAAAAAAAAGAAATAACACAAAATAACATACACAAAAAAGAAAATAATAAAAAAAAAAAAAAAAAAAAACATAAAAAAAAAATACAACAAAAAAAAAAAAAGAGCACTCCTTATATACGTAAGATACTTTACAAATAAGCACAATTATTGCAAAAAAAACAATAAACAAAAAAGATAACAAAAAAAAATATAAAAAGACGTAAATAAAAAAATATACAATTAAAAAAAACAAAATAAATTATAAATAATACCATAGCAAATTTAAAAATCATGATTAACAAAGATATTTCTAAAGAAGAAAAAAATAAAAAAATTAAAAGATAAAAAAAAAATAAGAAAAAAAAAAAAAAAAAAAAAAAAAAAAAAAAAAAAAAAAAAAAAAAAAAAAAAAAAAAAAAATAAATTATGATATATATATAATATAATTATAAATAATATTAAATAAGTTATATCATATATATACTTATTTATATAATATACTTATATTTATACGTAATTATATATATTTATATATATCGTAGCAAACTCGCAGTACTCTTTACCTACTCGGGTTCTCTCTTACGTACTCTTCTCTCTTCTCTCTCTCTTTCTCTTCTCTCTCTCTTCTCTCTCTCAATTTTATCAATATAGTGAAGTGTGAACTTCATAAAAATAAAATCAATATCAACGTTTATAAATAAATTTGTTATTAATATTCCTATAATACTTATAATATATATATATATCAATATATAAATTGATATTATATATATTATATAATATATATTATGCATATCTATTACTAATATTATAATACCTATGTATATAGATGTTTTATTTATAAAATATTATTATCATTGATATATCTTATATGGTGCAAAATACTACTTGTATACTTTTATTGATACTTATATAATATTATACTATTATAATATATATATAAGCACTAGCTAATATATATGATTATAATATATATGATTGTAATAATAAATTATATAATACAGTATATACTATTATAATAATATTATATAATTTAATAATCTATTACAGCATTTAATATACTAACCAGTTACTTTATGAAGTGACTGGACCTAAAAGCTTATCGTAATCACTCGAACGTATCATAAAGTTTTATAAATAATTATATATAAATAATTTTATTAACCTCATTTTTTTTCTCGCAAACCGTAGAAAAATGCCAAATAATCAGCTACTTTATATCCGACAACCATTTTCCATTAGTGAACAATATATTAATACTTTTTTGATAATTTTATATATATAAATATATATATATATATTATATATATATATTATTATATATAAGTTTCTTCAGTAATTGAATGCTCTATAGTGTGAAGTATTATAAGTCATAAGTATATTAGATTATTATAGATTTTATTTTACTAAATAATTTATTTCATGCTATATTATATATTATATATAGTTTGAAACTTCAAAAATAAACAATTAGTATATATATTATATATATTATATATATAAATATAGTATTTATAAACTATTTTATATGTTCTATTGATCACTAGTAGCTTATAATATCAATATAATTAGTATATATTATTTAATTGCATACGTTTTATTCTTATTATATATAGTTCCTTGAGATATAATAAAATTAGTAGATATCTATAAAAATTTACAGCGTACTCATTAATATATATGCGGGTAAATATATTAACTTTATTGGATTATATATCTAATATATAATATATATATAAGTTTATATATATACTATATATACTATTTTTGAAGTAATGGACAGGACCCACCACGGCTCAACAGTAACATTGAAACAAGCCGGCCACTCTAATATGAGTTTCTGGATGGAAAAGAAGTTAGTCCATTAGCACTCGATTTGGTCAAATCATGCGAGACCTTCGATTTGTATACTTACTGTTAAAAAATCCACAATAATGTCAAAGAAAGAGAAATTTTTCTCGTACCATTTTGCGTGGAAATCCACATGAATATTCTGTCAGTCCAAATAATATAGAGCCATACAATAAAATAATTTTATCCTGATGTTTAGGCTTTGATTATATTAGTCGTTAAGATTACCATGAACAAAAGTGCCACCAAGTTACTGCATTAAACTAAAGAATATTCAACTGTCGTTGAAGAACAAGAAAATAGTGGTTTACTGCTTAAAGTGGGAGATTCAGATAAGTAATGGGACAATCTTTTAAGGTGTTATGGACCCTAAAGTAGGAAAATAACGACAGCGAATAGTCCAGATGGGAACAATCAAAAGAAGGAGGAGTTAAACAGAATTGCGGGGTGTGGGAGCGGGCAAAGATTTGCAGAGAGTGCGTAGGAGGGTCTCGTGACATATGAATGACGCTTACTGTTTCTAAGTCCGTGATATTAAAATGGAACTCATCAGGTCTCATTGGCCTCGGGACATATACTTTGACACGTTCTACAGTTACTAGCAACTTAAAAAGGTTGTGAAGTTAGCAGTAGGATTTTTCAGATTTTCATGCCCCGTTACTCAAAACATAGTTATTCTCCATTTCGATCACTGGCATCAAAATGTTGTATTGCAATACGTTTCTTATAGTCCGTGATATTAAAATGACTCATCAGCGTTCATGGGCATATAACTTTTGAAGTACTAGCAATTTGAATTAGGTTTGAAGTTAGCAGTAGATTTTTCAATTTTCATGTCTTGACTCAAAAACATCGTAATTCCTCCTCATATTATAGCAATTATATTGTAATTTAGGGATATCTCAAAATAATATATAAAAATAGTATATATATATAGTCTACAAAAACAGAGTGTTACTTGACTCAAAATAAAGAAAAGCAATTCTCATAAAGGTAAAAGACTCGCTCCAATCGCCATGCAGTATTTCCAGGGTTAATAATTTCTATAAATTACTTAAATCATCTTACCAAAATTGTCCAAAACTAAAAAGGCTCGCTATAAAAAAAAATTATGTTGGTTAGGACAAACTAGAGTGGCATAATTTATACTATGGTCAAGTAGGAGGCCATTCTCCAAAAAGTGAGTAAGGTCAAATTAAATAAGGATCCGCGGTATTGCAAAAAAAATAAAAAGGTCATACCAATATAGGTCGTCAGCTGTTAAATTTTTAGTCCGGAGAATCTTTACAATGTGGTACTACTGGGTGTAAAGAGGAAATGTTAACTTTAGTCCTTAACTAATTATAAATTTATTATTAAGGTCTAATGATAATTGCAAGTTTAAAGAGATGCAGAAAATGCATGACGCAAACAAGAGGAGGAACCTATTTTATATAGAGACCTCTATATGAGAATGATATTACCTTTGTCTAATAATATGATTAGTTATTTTGATAATTATGGGCTTCTTGTGAATTTTATTCCCATAATGAATTATATAATAAATACATACTTATGTTCAAATAAATGAAAATTTAATCCCTCTAAGGATTAAAATGAGGCTAAATGCATAGTATATGCGTCAAAAGGATGTACATGAACATGCTATGTAGGCTCGAAAATATTGATTATTATGTTGGGTAATATTAAAGGTGGGTAAACTTAGAATGTTATTAATACATTCGTTTGATACTCAATTAACGCCATGGAAGTGCTAATTAAAAAGTAATAGATATCATTGAATATTCTCAATTCTATGGGCTGTTATATCCTATAAAAAAACTAGGTTAGTCATTTCTCACATACCATTTACATGAATCTCAACTTGAAGGTGAACTCCCTGACAATTGTAATAATATATGCTTTAAGTACATATTCTTATTTATACCGATTGAAAATACAATATTATTTAAAATATGACATATCTCGATTAAAGGTCGGTACTTAACTAATATGGTAGAAAATCAAAATTAGACACCATCAGCATTGATTAATATAATCTATTTGATATAATAAAGGTACATGTAGTTCTCTAAGACAAATATTGAAATTATGAGGGTCTTGAAGTACTCATTGTAAGAAGAGTTATAGATTTTGTATAATGTAATAAATTTTATTTGACATGCCTTGATTTTATTAATAGGATAAACTTATCTTAAGTGTAAGATTATCGCACCCTTTTAATATTTTGTATACTCCTAGACATACCTGACTTGTGAGCTCAATAGAAAATGTTACTTAATAATGATTGCTATATCAGTTTTACTGTATATTATGGTAAATGTAGGAAAATTACTTGACTATAAATTAATGATAAATGAAAATTCTGCTCACTCTATCCCTCAGAGGCGGTCTTCATTTTAGGTGACAATTCATTAACGGTTTTCTTTGGTACTATTAATGCTTTATATATACCTAGGTTACTAGCAAGGTTTTGGATTATCATAAGGGTGTAGTTGCACCAGTTTATATATCTAAAGAGTTGTTAATAAACTTTTTTAGATCAAGTTATGCATTATCAAATCGGCACCGTGTAGGCTCTCATTACTGAAATAAACCATGAGTTATTTGTGTACCTCCCTCAACATTTCCGTATCAACACTGTGGACTCTAATCATGAAAATGTTTTAAATATTTGTCCAATCGACGTCTCTTAAGGATACATACTGAGTGATATAAAAGATTTGAATCATCAATCTTTAATTCTACCAAACTCTCAAACAAATTAGAATATGTTTACTATTTTTAATATATATTTAATTAATTATATATAGTACTAGCAATTTGGATAATAGAGTGTTAGATAAATAGTATTTAACTCAATGAGTATTTTATTTTTCATAATTATTCTAATTGTGACGTTGACCTTTAAAACATAGTTACTCCTCCATTTTCACAGTAATCTCTATTGAGCTATATTCAAATATAGTTATTAATTACTCTAGGCATAGACTCTATCTATAACGTACTTTAATATATATTAATATATATATATATATATATATAATTAGTGATTAATAAATTGTAATAACTATAATTTCAGCTCCAATATTGTGGAACATATATACTTTGAATATATTTATTATTATATATTAATACTCGGTTCACAGTAAATTAGTGAGCAATTTGAACTTAGTAGGGTGTTGGATAAATGAAAGTAACATAGGTTTTTTCGTATTTAATTTTTCGAAAAGATTTCAAGTGGCTGTGTGACGTTTAACTCAATAAACTATATATTCGTTACTCGGGGATTTTACGATACAATAATAATACTCCGAAGGTCTTTTCATTACTCCAAATTAACTTTATAAGTCATTTTTCATTAAATGGTTTATATTTAGCCATAATTTTTATACTCTGATAATGAGGCAGCACGTTTGAATGTATACTTCTCTGAAAAAAGTATGATAAAGAAATCCTTATTTTATGGGTTACGTAAAATTGCGATTTTTGGGAACTATATAAGCTCGTGATTATATGGATGAGTCTACACATAATTACGCAACTTCTCAACGAAATTATAAAGGTGTTTGGAACAAAATAATAAGATTAACTCACAGCAGTGACGGTTGTTTATATAAAATATATATGACATAGCATAGAATTTCTCATAAACATTATAGCAAAATTACGTGAATAATTTCTTCTCCATCTCTCGGGATAAATCTATAGTCGTATATATTATCATATATTAGTGATACTAAGCGTATATCTATATTAGTCTCGTGATTCCGATAATTATTAAAAATAAAACACAGAAACTCCTATACATGTATCAGGCGTTACCTCGGACTCTGAAAGGATCTAAATGAATATAGATTAAATATGAACTTTTGACTTAACATAGAGATTACAATTATTCAAAGGTAGTAAGCTGTATGCAAATAAAAAGACCACAAGATAATTGATTTTATCTGATATATTTGATATCTCAATGACTTCAAAAAAAAAAAACAAAAAACATAAAAAATGATGTGATGGTAAATCTAGTCATTTTGAGATTGTATGATCCTATGAGTCGTCTCTCCTTTTTGATCACTTGGCAACTCAAAATAATAGTTTATTGTGCTCTCACGAATTTTCTTAATGTACAGCTACGTTGATTATAAAAAATGATACTTTACTACTAAAATCAGTCTTCTCATTTTGAGATTACATAAGGATAACCCTTTATTAACTTATTAGATAGATTAAATAAAGTAGATAAAGAAAGTTTCTTAATTAAAGACCTAAAAACATATAGATATAAATCGTAAAGAGTCTATAATAATAAAAAATTTTCATGTTTGGATTAGAACAATTATCATTCTCCCAACTTTATTACTAATTATTTCTGATCCAATGGCATTCAAAATGTTATATTATATGATGACATAACGTTTATCTTTATATTTACGTCGTTTAGATTATAAAATGATAATATCTCTAAATCAGGGCGTTCATCTATATGGTAGATACATATATATATTACATATACTTAATTTGAAGTTAAACTCACTAGAATATTATAATAACAATAACAATTACTTAGTATTATAGAGCATGATTAAAGGTTTTATGAGTGAGTTCTGTACTAGGTACGAGTCTTTGGTACGAGATAAATAATAACATTAAGGTTTAAATGTTGGGATAACGACTAATATAATTTTGATGGCTTAATATTAAATGTTTATAGTTTATTTCCATTTATTTCTTCTTATAAATAATATAATAGGAGAAGTTTGTGTGTGAGTAGGTGTGTGTAGATGTGTGTGTTAGTGTGTGTATGTATGTATGTATGTGTGTGTATGTGTGTGTGTGTGAGAGAGAGAGAGAGAGAGAGAGAGGCTCGTTTATATGTATAATAATTCTTATGTCATAAATTATATGACTAGAAAAGATATCAAATACCTTTTTATTGTCTGCTGCCATATGAAATACTATGGATTTTCGTACTGAAGAACACACACACACACACACACAAAAACATTCACGTACAGAGACACTCACATATAAGTTAAAAGGTATCTAATTTTTCACTGCCAGTCCATCTATTGTAGATGCAGTGAAAATAGATCAATTAAGTGAGTTTGAATAATGTTTTGAGATCTTTTAATTAGACTGGTAAAGTGTTTGTATTGACCACATTAACCAGTGATGCTTTATTAAAATTTTTGTATTAAAATTTTTGTATTAAAATTTTTGTATTAAAATTTTTGTATTAAAATTTTTGTATTAAAATTTTTGTATTAAAATTTTTTTATTAAAATTTTTTCATTAAAATTTCTGTATTAAAATTTTTGTATTAAAATTTTTTTATTAAAATTTTTGTATTAAAATTTTTGAAGGAATTTAATGAAAAAGGCAGTCCAACTACCGCTACCGTGGCTCAGATGGTAGAGCGACAGAGTCGCATTTCAAGGACCCTGGATCGATCCCTAGTCCGGATTCTAGGTAGAAATTACCTAAAGAAGTTCCCCTCCTAGAATAGAATATATATATATATATATAAAACTGAATGAGTCAAAGAAAATTTTTACTCTCCATCAGCGGGATTCGAAACTGGACTCCGCGTCCCTGAGTTAACAGTAACCGGTCGCTCTAACCACTAGACTATCCGTTCCCAAAAAAGAACGCTTCAAGAATAATTTTTAAAGCTCCCGGTTTTCTCATCCCATAATTGCTGAGTACTCAAAGGTGTGAACTTTTTTTTATAAAATAAAAAAAAAAAAAACTGAGAAGGAGATAAAAGTAGTTTTAACTATTAGTCATTTGTATTTGATCCGTTATGAAAGCTTAATGATTGTTATAAGGGGGAGGGTTCGATTTTTGATCCGGGCTTGTCCAGTTTTAGCCACAAACAAGAAATAGCCATAATTTTCTTAATTTTCCTCCAATTTTGACTTTAGTTAAAGCAAGTCGAAGCTTTTTCTGAAGTCTAAATCATCGTTTTAGAAAGTTTTTCTGCGTCTGTCTGTAGTCATTTCTTTTGAATTTTCATTTTTTTGAAAACCTATGTTTTTGATATTTTTCCATTCACTTCCTACATTTTTTTTTCGAAATGACTTAAAACTTGAAATATACAAAGATGTTGACTATATTACCTAGAGATTGTATAAGGTGAAATATTGACTTTTGACCCCAGATCCCAGCAATGGTCAAAATTCAAATCCCACTTTTTTTTGGTTTTGAAAATGAAAATTTGCGATAAACTTTTTTGGGTCATGTGATCAGAATAAAATTTTGAAGACATATGTAGTAGGGGGAGATACACATCTTTTAATTAGATAATTTTTTGGATATACAATAGTTTTGGATTTGTTCTTGGGAAAATTTTCAATTTTTTTTTTGGAAATTTAATATATATATATATATATATATATATATATATAATATTATATATTTATAAAAAAATATATATATATATATATATAATATATATATATATATATATATATATATATATATATATATATATATATATATATATATATATATATATATATATATATATATATATATAATATATATATATATATTATATAATAATATATTTATATAGTATACAAAAAACATATCTAAATAAAAAAGGTGTATCTTTCACGACTTTACATGCTCTTAAAATTTGATGTTGATTGAATAAATAGAAAAAATATCAATCTTTCGCTTTTTAATTTCTTTCTTTTTATTTTTTATTTTATTTTATTTTTTTTAAAAATTGAAATGTTGAGATATTTTTTCTGTTCACCCTATCAACATCAATTTTTCAGAGCGTATTTAGTATGGGAAGATACATTTTTTTTATTTAGATAATATTTTTGTATACTTAATTTTTTTTTTTTTTAACTTCAAAAAAAATTTTTTTTTGTGAAAATTTGTTCCAAGGACTTAAAAATTATTGGATATAAAAAAAAAGTAGTCTAAATAAAAAATGTGTATCTCCCCTGACTAAATATGCCCTGAAAATTTCCTCCTGATCATCGCATGACAAGGTAAAAAATTATTGCAATTTTTCATTATCAAAGCCAATAAAAAGTAGGGTTTAAATTTCGATTTCGTCAAAATTAGCGGAAAATTAAGAAAATTAAGCGGAAAATTAAGAAAATTAAGCGGAAAATTAAGAAAATTAAGCGGAAAATTAAGAAAATTAAGCGGAAAATTAAGAAAATTAAGCGGAAAATGCTGCGGTTTTAGCGGAAAATTAAGAAAATTAAGCGGAAAATTAAGAAAATTAAGCGGAAAATTAAGAAAATTAAGCGGAAAATTAAGAAAATTATGGACATTCCAGTTTGGGGCTGAAAATGGACCAGCCCGGAGCAAAAAGCAAACCCTCCCCTAATTAATTAATTAATTTAATTAATTAAAGAGAGGAATATAATTGATTGTGTTGACTTTGTATAGTCGGACAAGTAACAACTAGATAGATGTTATTAAGTTAATGATGATACGTTCCATATTTGGGATGGCTCCATACACATATGCAGCTCATATTAAAAGAACAGAGTTTATGGGTTTCGCCTTGATAACTCTCCAAAGTTAATTATTATCAAATTACGCTCAATATCTGGTGGAAGGTGGGTGGGGAGGGGCATCACACACATATAACTCATTTCTCGCTTCCGTAACTGTTTCATTGTAGCTGAATTCTCTCCGATTTCTCCTTACCTAGCATAACTGAAGCATAAATCTTCTTATATAATATCTATTACAATGGACCCTTCACGACCTTCAGGTCTCTTCCTACTTTCTTTCTTACTCCTACTCTTCCTACTCTTTTCGAAGTCTCTTCTTACTTCTTCAAGGAAGGTACTCGTGACTTGTCCTTCCACACAATCTTATCCTCTCTCTGTGTCTATTCCATTACTATAAACTTAACCATTACACTCATTCTTTCAAACACTCTACATACAAAGTCTGGAACATTCCTCCTTCCTATTTTTTTTATACTTTTTTTCTTGCGGACTCTCGTGAAAGCCTCTCCCCTTTCTCCACCAGATGTTTCATGATATTTATATATATATATATATATATATATATATATATATATATATATAATAGTTATATTATATCTATATATAGTATATAATGTAATTATATTATAAATATAATTCAAAATATAATATAGAATATTCCTTTTTTATTTTTCTATAAGTGCGCTATGAATTGGAAAGCAAAATCGCCATCATCACTAGAACCGAGAATTCTCTTTAATTTAGCTGTTATTGGCATTTGCGTGTTCATCTGTCTTTGTTTTTGGAAGGCTTCTATACGAGAACGAACATTTAAATTGGATTATATATATATATATATATATATATATATAGATATATATATTATATATTATATATATATATATAATTTAATATATATATATATATACATATTGAACACATAACTATATTTATAAATTTATATTTATATATATATATATATATATATATATATATATATATATATATATATATATATATATATATATATATATATATATATATATATATATATATATATATATATATATATATATATATACATATACATTTTATACAC
>JABUQX010097953.1:0-19647 GCA_015478945.1 Trachelipus rathkii | reverse complement strand
CTTTAACTTTCATGCTTACTGCTTTAACTTCTGCCTTACCTGCTGTAACTTTCTGCGTTACTGTTTTAACTTTCTGTTTTACTGTTTTTAACTCATGTTTTTACTGCTTTAACTTCATATATTTATTAAACATTACATACCTTAAAGCAGAAATCAGTAAAATCAATAGATGTGTTATTACCTAACACCTAGGGGATTAGTATGCTTTTGTTTACTGTTTTACTGCTTTAACTATCTGCTTTACTGCTTTAACTGGCTCTGTTTTCTGCTTTAACTAATCTGCTTTACTGCTTTAAACTCTGCTGCTTACTGCTTTAACTATCTGCTTTACTGCTTTAACTTTCTGCTTTACTGTTTTACTCACATGTTTTACGCTTTAACCTCATATTATTATTAAACATTACATACCTTTAAACCAGTAAATCAGTAAAATCAATAGAGTGTGTATTACTAACACCTAAGGGATTAGGATGCTTTTGTTTTACTGCTTTACTGCTTTAACTTTCTGCTTTACTGCTTTAACTCTCTGCTTTACTGCTTTAACTTTCTGCTTTACTGCTTTAACTCTCTGCTTTACTGCCTTAATAACTATCTGCTTTACGGCTTTAACTTCTGCTTTACTGCTTTAACTCATATAGTTATATTAACATTATGTTTTCTTTATATTAATTTATACTTTTTATTTTCTTTATTCTTTTATTCTTTATTATTTTTATTATTTTACTTTTATTATTATTTATTTTGTTTCTTTTTATTCTTTTTATTTTATTTTTATTATTTTACTTTTATTATTATTTTATTTGTTTAATACTTTTTATTTTATTCTTTTTATTCTTTATTTTATTTTTATTTTACTTTTATTATTATTTTATTTTTAATACTTTTATTCGTTTTATTCTTTTTATTTTAGTTTTTATTATTTTACCTTTTTATTATTATTTATTTTTATTATTTTTATTATTATACTTAGTTTTTAATTTACTTCATGCCTATTGCTATTATTATTTACTTACACAGATTACTTACACTCACACCGATTTACTTACACTCACACACAATTTACTTACACACACACACACACAACCACACACACACACACAGATTTACTTACCACACACAGATTTACTTACACTCCCACACAGACTTACTTACACTCACACACAGATTTACTTAACACACAGTACAGATTTACTACACACAGATTTACTTACACACACAGATTTACTTACAGCCACACACAGATTTACTTACACACACACACACACACACACACGCACATCACTTTACACACCCCACACACACACGCACCACTCACTTACACACCCACACACGCACATTCACTTACCACATAACGTATAATTTATTAAAACATTTTATTTTTTTTACTTAAACACGTACATTTATAATACTCCTTTCAAATATAACTAAAATTATTTCAAAGTTTCTTAAAACTTCTATAATAAATCAATCATTATCTTTGAACAAAGAATTTATTATTAACTGTTAATACTTTTTGTTTATAAATTTTATAACTAACAAGTTTTTAAAATAACTTTTAGTTAAAAAATTTTGTTACGAAGTTTTATTAAAAACATATTTTACGTACCTTAAAGCAATAAATCAGAAAATCAGTAAAGTCAGCCCCTAGCACCCCTCTACACCAAGCTATGCCACGTTTTGTTCTTTTGACTTACTGCTTTACATCATCTTTAGCCATGTAATAAGTATAAAATAAACAAAATAATTCTTCTCTGCTAATATATATATATTTATTAAAATCATTCTAAGTTTTTATTTAAAAATAAAATTATTCACTTACATTATATTATTCGCTTCCGATGTTAACTAAAAATATTTCAAAGTTTTTTAAATAATTTGGATTTTCTTTATTATTATCTATGTACATTGACAATCCAACACGAGAAAACACAACAAACCGCACTCGTTACAGATACGAAACTGACCTCTCTCTGTAAAATGGGTTGAAATAACTACTTTAGCCCTAAATTTAGGATAATCCGTTTTGTACCCCGTGGCGATTTAGGCCTAATACCAGGTCAAAATATATTTCAAACTGACCTTTTTCTGTAAAATGTGGTGCAATAACTACGTTAGGCCTAAATTTAGGCCTAAATTTAGGATAAACCTTTTTGTATCACAGGCGGATTTAAGCCTAATACCAGGTCAAAAGGTAATTCCAGTATAGACGAGAATCGAGAATCAATGTTTTTTTTTCCCCCCAATGTATTATTTTATAAATATATTTCAAACTGAAACATTGCTGGACCGAAGATCCTGTGATCAGGGAGAGGAATGTTTACCTCTCTTGTGAGTGCCGGAGTAATCCTATCTCATAGACCTCGTATGTGATGGTTCGAGAATTATTTGTTCGCTTTTGGTTTTAAGTATGAAAAGCATGTTTTTTCCATATCCTGAGCCCCCTACCTCTGATTGGATGAAAATTATATTGAACAAGTGGATGTTTTAAACCCAAACTCATTTTAAAATCATACTCGTTTGGCTTCTTAAAGCGGTGCACAATTCTCTCTGGTTTGCTAATAAAAGGTTCTATTTTCACTTAAGTGTATATATGATTCACCTTAAACAGGTATACCTCAATACAAGACATTGTCCAATGGGAAATCAACCACCCGGGTTTTAGTTTTTTTTTTGTTATATTTATGTTAGTTTGTAAGGGTATTTATTTAATATGTGAGGTATTTTAGTTTATAGTAATTTTATTTAGTTTTTTGGGGGGGGTAGATATATATTATTGTTGGGGGGTTTAATTAGTTTTTTTTTTCTTATGTTAGTAGGGTTTCATTCTTATATAAAAGAAAGCCCGATGGATTTGAATTTTTCAAGTGTGCTACCCAATCACCCTGTTATAATACCAAGCGTATTTTCGTGAGGCCAAATGAATTATTTTGTATATGTAATCACACTGAAGAGTGGCTTACAGAATACTTTAAACCAAGCTCAGCTTTAAACTGGACCGAAACAGTTATTAGCCTGGGCGAAGAAACCAGCGATAAACAACTTACTCTAGCAATTTATAAACATCAAAACATAATCAGCTTGGAAGTTAGATTATGGGTGAGAAATAATGAAACAACCGTATTTGAACCTACATCATTTGGATTCTACATTTCAGGCCTAGCGCAGATGAAATATATGTTAGAGGTACGTAAGCGCATGTTAATGCAGATGAAGAAGACATATGTGTTATCTAATTACGTAACCGTAATTCATTACATGTTATACCAAGAATACTACGCATTTAAGAAAACCCTGATCGATGATCCTACGCACATCATCGATCGCTTCCTAAGTTCTATAGACGTACAAAAATTCATTTATCTACTTAGAAAACAATGGCAGGAAAGTATTTATGCAGGTGACCCAGAATGTAAATATACTATGATATCTGAACGGGAACTTTTTACGTATGTGTTAACTGAAGGTATTACTGAGACACGAAACTATATCATCGATAATGATATAAATGATTGGCATATTTGCAAAGATTTAAAGAATTTTAATATAAAATAGGCGAAAACATCATGTGGAAGTGTAATATATAATAATATTCCGGCGGGTCGCACCTGCGGGTGCGGGATTGGCTGTCTTTGCGCGAAGGGCTCACGCTGAGCCCTGTTGGGTAGCTTATGATCTAGAGGTAGACAAAAGATGAGTCATCAAAGATGAATCATCAATATAGGTGGTATCAAAGATGACTTCATCAAAGATGAGTCATCAAAGATGAGGCAACAAAATTGAACTTCGAGTGTGTGAGCATTAATGCTGAGGCATTCAAAGTTGAGGCATCAAAGATGAGGCATTAATTGAGGCATTAATGTTGAGGCATCAAAGTTGAGGATTCAAAATGAAGCATCAAAATATCGAGTGTGGATGTAAGTGTAAGTTGTCTTGCTTTATGTAAGGTATAGGTTTAATGTTAAGTGTCTATGTGTTTAATGTAAGTGTCTATGCGAGAGTGTAAGTGCTTATAAGTGTCATAGTGTGTATAAGTGTCATAGTGAATGTGTGTATAAGTGTTAGAAAAAATTACTAACTCATAGTGAAGCATCCTAGCACCTTAATATTACCACCAATCGAATCCTTCATACCTTATTAACCTAGGGTAGATACCCCATATTAGGGCTATATCGGAGATTCAGGGGAGGCTAGAAAAGGCTTGAAAAAAGTGGCAATCAGTGGCACTTTGTGGCACTCACTTGGCACTATGTGGCACTGTCACTGCACTCATTGCACTCACTTGCACTCATGGCATCACTTGGCACTCACCTGGGCACTCCACCTGGCCACTCAGTAGAATACTAGCTAGAAACCACTAATAGAACATCTCACTAGATACTTCTTACGGTGATTGGAGGGAACCATTAAAGCCATCAAGTTAGCGTGGTCAAAAATGACCCATGGTATCTGGCAAGGTCAAGGGCGAAATATCATGGTCAACCAAGGTTAAGACATCAAAAAAGGGGCTAAGTCCCTAAAGAAGGACAAAAAAAAATTAACCGTGGGGTCAAATTTGACCCATGAAGAACCAAAAGGGTTGCCGTCGAAAAATTACCGTGGGCAAAAAGACCCATGGAAGACCAAAGGGTAGCCAAAAATTACCGTGGCCAAAAATTGACCCACGGAAGACCAAAAATTACCGTGGCCTAAAATGACCCATGGAAGATCAAAGGTTTCAAAAATTAGGGTTGCCCAAAATTGACCCATGGAAGACCAAAGGTTAGCCAAATACCGTGGGCCAAAATTGACCCATCGAAGACCCAAAGGTATCCAAAAATTACCGTTGGGCAAAAAAATGACCATGGGAAAGATCAAAGCGGTTGGTCGAAAATATTCATGGTTCAAACAAGGTTAAACATCAAAAAAAAGGGCTAAGCCCCTAAAGGAAGATCAAAAATTACCGTGGCAAAATATGACCACGGTCGAAAAAATTAGGGGGGCGTAAAATAGGGGGGGGTAATAACTTACAACGGTTGCTGACGCAACCTTTTGGCGCAACCCTTCTTCGAAAGGTGTTGCAAAAAATAGGGTTGCCGAAAAAATTAGGGTTTCTCAAAAAAATTTAGGTTCTCAAAAAATTAGGGCTCTCTAAAAATTAGGGTTCTCAAAAAAAAATTAGGGTTCTCAAAAAATTAGGGTTCTCTAAAAATTAGGGTTCTCAAAAAATTAGGTTCTCAAAAAATTAGGGGGGCCAAAAAATGACCCATGGAAGACCAAAGGGTTGGCGAAAAAAGAAAATTTGGGCCAAAAAAAGGTCAAGGCCCAGAAAAAGGTCAAAGGCCAGGTAAAAATTTGGCCCAAAAAAGGCAAGGCCCAAAAAAAGTGAAGGTCAAAAAAAGGTCAAGGGGCAGGTAAAAATTCGAGCGCGGTTTTTTTTCGATGGGTGGGTTTTTCGTTGGTGGGTTTTTCGTGCTCCGGAAAAGCTCCCCTACTACTAGTTAGGCCTAATCTTCACTCGGAATTGGAGCCGCCAAAAACGGCGTAACCCACTTATTTCCACCCCTGCTCTCGGGGAGAACCCTAAAATCAACCTAGCGCTTGAAACTCACCCGGTAATCAGTTTTAACCCATTACCAATAGAAACATATACAAAAGTTTTCATTACGATATCTCAAACCGTCTTCGAGAAATCGGCAGGCGACGCCGTTATCCCATTAACTATTTATATATATATATATATATATATATAAGAAATATATATATATATATATATAAATATATTATATATATATATATATATTATATATATATATATTATATATATAATATATATATATATATTATATATATATATACTATATTATATATAATATATTTATATATATATATATATATATATAAGTTTTACACTGGTTTTTAAAATGATACAAGTTTGCCAAGCTTCTAAGTTCTAACTTTTAAGGGTAAAAAAAAATGCTTTGTTCCTGTTCATAGGCGCGGCTATAGGCGCAAAGAATTGGCTGTGCGCCTTTGCTTAGTCCGCCTTTTTAAAAATTGTTGTGCCTATGCGCCTTTGCGCCTACGAATTGATAGTGCGCCATAGGCGCATAGGCGCATAGGCGCAACTCGGTGGCGCAACGCCCAGCTCTGATATTTATGTATGTATGTATGTATGTATGTATGTATGTATGTATGTATGTATGTATATACCTACGTACGTGTCAAAGACACAGAAAGAAATGTAATTTTGGAATTAAAACAAAGTTACAAAGATAAATTTAACTGAATTATATAGTATACTTTTCGAATTTTTTTTTCGCCGTGACAAACTATCGCAAAAATTCATAAAACTAGGACATTTTTTACTCGGCGGGTCACTTAATTGTAATACAAATTGCAAAAATGTTTTACTGATAAGATTGGTATAATTATATATAAGAATGTAAGGAATTTTATCAATTCCTTTATAGGTCCGGCTGATTAATACTACTACTACTACTACTACTACTACTACTACTACTACTATTACTACTACTACTACTACTACTACTACTAATAATAATAATAATAATAATAATAATAATAAATTACTATTATTAGCTGCCTCTTGTTTCCCAGAACTGGAAGTTGGGTGCACAAAGATGAATAAGAAATCCGAGCCACGCATGAGCATTCTTAGAGTATAAATAAGTGGTAGCGGGCCCCAACCCCGCTACCACTGCCCTTTTTGTTGGCTCTTACAACACGCAGAACGTAGTGTGTGGAAATCCTATCTCTCCCCGACCCCCACCACACACAGGGATTATTATTATTATTATTATTATTATATTATATTATTATTATTATTATTATTATTATTATTAACCATTATTAGGTAAGGGTCTGGGTTTGATCACCACCTCCGGATCCTAGGTAGCAATTACCTGGAGATGTTTCCCTTCTTGAATAGGGCTATGCCCGTGACGTGTTTTTTTAACTTTTGAAATATTGGTTTTTTTTTTTTTCTTCTTTTGTTTTAACTTTTGAAATATGTTTTTTTTTTTGTTTTAAGTTTTTTTGTTTTTTTAAGACATATTTGAACAGACTTGTGGATATAATTCTAAAATATTACTATTATTTATTATTATTTTTATTATTATTATTATTATTATTATTATTATTATTATTATTATTATATTATTATTATTATTATTATATTATTATTATTATTATATTATTATTATTATATTATTATTATTTATTATTATTATTATTTATTATTATTATTATTATATTATTTATATATTATGAAAAACTTCATATTTATATTATATAAACTTCTTCATATTATTATTTTATTATTATTATATTATTAAAAACCTTCATATTTATAGTTATTATTAAAACTTCTTCATATTATTATTATTATTATTATATTATTATTATTTTATTTTATTATAATTATTTTATTATTATTATTATTTATTATTATTTTTATTATTATTATTATTATTATTATTATTATTATTATTATTATTATTATTATTATTATTATTATTATTATTATTATTATTATTATTATTATTATTATTAAAACCTTCATATTTATATTATTATTAAAACTTCTTCATATTATTATTATTATTATTATTAATGCATTATTATTATTATTATTATGATTATTATTATTATTATTCGAGTATCGTATCATTTGATTTTTATTATTATTATATTATTATATTATTATTATTATTATTATTATTATTATCATTATTATTATTATCCGCAAAGTTATTAGAAGTTACTTTTGTTAATAAACTCCTTTTCAAGAAACAATAGTCTTGTTAGCAAATTGTCGTCCCCAAATTATGCCTTTCCTTAGAAGAGAGGAAGAACCTTTGTTCCAAGATATACATTAAAATGAAATAACTGTAATCTGGTTTATCACGATAAACTCTATAGTATTGAGGTCTGTGTGTGTGTGTGTGTGTGTGTGTGTGTGTGTGTTTTGGTGTGTGTGTAGTGTGTGTGTGTGTGTCGGTGTGTGAGAGATATATGATGTGTGTGTGTTGTGTGTGTAAAGAGAATACAACGCGGATGTGCGTGTGTGTGTGTGTGTGTGGTGTGTTGTGTGTGTGTGTGTGTGTGTGTGTGTGTGTGTGTGTGTGTGTGTGTGTGTGTGTGTGTGTAGCACAGTTCTGTTACAATTCCATATATTATTATTATTTTTCAGTGTTTCCCATAAAATTATTATTATTATTATTATTATTATTATTATTATTATTATTATTATTATTATTATTATTATTATTATTATTATTATTCTTTGTTTTCTATAATATTATTATTATTATTATTATTATTATTATTATTATTATTATTATTATTATTATTATTATTATTATTATTATTATTATTATTATTATTATTATTTTTATTTATTGTTATATTATTATTATTATAATAATAATAATAATAATAATAATAATAATAATAATAATAATAATATTATTATTAAAAAAGCTTATTTAAATTATTATTATTTACAAAACTGCATAATTATTATTTACAAATTATTTAAATTTCGTTTAGGAATTAATCTTTACGATTTCTGATTTTTAGAACATTTTATATATTTTGTTAAATAGACAAGCTGGAAATATATAAAGTTATTTGTACACATTGTAGAAAGTCATTGGTTTCTCTAGAAACCCACACTAGTTTCATTTTTTAATATGTATTTTATTATACTATCTGTGGTATTGTATATTACAAAAGTATTTTTACTTAATAAATATTGAGTAATTTATTGACTAGTTGTTGTTGTTGGCCAATATATAATAAATATTAATTGCCTGACAAATTTATTATTATTATTATTATTATTATTATTATTATTATTATTATTATTATTATTATTATTATTATTATTATTATTATTATTATTATTATTATTATTATTAAGGTATTTTAGTATTATTATTATTAGTAATATTATTAATTATTATTATTATTGACCAACCTCCAGACTCTTGACAATGAAAATTTGGGTCGAGTCCCTTGGCACAGAGTTTGGCAACCTTTTCCACATTGTTCTCCTTCACGTACTCCAAGAACCGACGTAGGCTCGCCCTTGAATGCAAAGGCCTAAGGCTTTTCTCGTCTAGATGTAACATTTTGTATACTCTTCTTTTATACTTGAGCTGCAATATATATTATATATATATATATGATATACCCTATATATATATAGTATATATATATATTATGCTATATATAATATATATATATATAATACTATCATATATATATTATATTATATATATATATATAAAATATTCATTGTATACCTAACAAAATATTTGAACAAATTATCACACAAAATAATATATAAAATCTGAAATATAGGGTGACATGGATTTAAACACTGAAATGAAGACCCTATGTCTCTGTTCATACGGTCCTAGATTTCTATGCGTGTCTGAAACTATTGAAATCGCTGTATTGCTACTTACACAAATGTTTGTAAACTTTAAGATATCATAACGCGACGGGAGAATCGTATGTATTTAAAAAAAAAAAACAAGCTGAACAGAGAGGCATCTATTCTTGTAACCCCTCTCTCAAAAATTAACAAATAAATAAAAAAAAATAAAGAAGTATATATAAAGCAAAGTGTAAAGTAAATATAGTTAAAATTATAGTATTTCAATCTAATATTATAATTTTCGGAACATCTTGTGTGTGTGTGTGTGTGTGTTGTGTAGTGTGTGTGTGTGTGTCGTGTGTGTGTGTGTGTGACTATGTGTGTGTGTGTTGTGTGTGTGGTTGTGTGTGGGTGTGTGTGTGTCAACATGTATAAATGTGTGTGTGCTGTGTGATTACTATTACGCGGCAATAAATTTGCCGCCAAAAACTATAAAAAAACAAATAAAATATGGTTTTGATATATATAACTAAAGGTTATGTATATAATTGCCAAATTTTTTTAAAGAATTTTTATCGTGGAAAAAAAAAAAGGTGAATTAAAATGCCTATATATTTTACAAAAATATTATTAAATTACTTAATATTCAAAATCCACATAAAAAGGAAGTTGTCATTTAAGGGGAGACTTCATAACTAACCCCACTTTTTGCAAGGCAAATCAAAATTTTCCCCAATTATTTTTTTGATTATCTTAACCACATAGGTAGCAAAAAAATTCTCCCCTGAACATCATGGAATTGTAATTATTTTTTGGAAATTCTAAATTGGTTTTTAGATACAGAAATTTTTTTAGAGGTGTCGAACTAAAAAAATTCCAATTCCAGTCAAATTTGCAATTCCATGGTTTCAGGATTCCAAAAAATGTTTTATTTTTAATAACAGAATATTTTGTTTTGTTTTTGTTTTGCAATTTCCAAGAATTTTTATCAAGAATTTTTTTTTAGGTAAAAACAACTCCTGTTACCAAAATAAGTACTGATCAATTTTCAAATGGTGGAGGAACTTGGCGTCAACGGGGACCAGGAGCGGAGCCGAAGCTGGAGCCGGAGTCGGAGCCGGAGCCGAGCCAGGAAGCACAGAGCCGGATTCTGGGGTTCAAAATTTCTTTTTCAATAAATTATTTTTTAGGTGAAAAAATATATTATTACCAAAAGAAGTGCTGGAAAATTTTCAAATTAGTGTAGACCCCCTAGCCGAGCTGGAAGCCGGGGCCAGAGCCGGGCCGGAGCCGGAGCCGGGCGGTGTTAATTTTTTTTTAGAAAAAATATTTTTTTAGGAGGAAAAATATCATTGCCAAAAACAAGCAACTGGACAATTTCAAATAGTGCAACAAACCTTAGCCGGAGCCGGAGCCGTGCAGAAGCCGGAGCCTGGATATGAATTTTTTCCAAGAAATATTTTTTAGGTAAAAAATATATTACCAAAAGAAGTGCTGGGCAATTTTCAAATTGTGCAGAAACCTACAGGCCGGAACTCCGGCCAAGCCGGAGCCGGAGCAGCAGTCGGACGATGGAGGTGGATCCTGAATATATTTTGTATCAAGAAACTCTTTTCTAGGTAAAAAAAATGATTATTCAAAAGACAGTGCCCTAGAAACACACTTTTCATCACTGCGCAGAAACCTTAGTACGGAGCCGGAGCCGAACCGGAGCCGAAACAGCCACCGGATTCCACGCAAATCAAATGATGGGTAATAAATTTTTTTCAACACAAAACATTTTTCATTTAGCACACAAGTAGAAAACAACCTATATATACTAACCAAAGCAACTGCCCACTGGCGACAATATTACCACAACCCATAGCCTCGCACGAAACCTTAAATCGCCGAAGCCGAGCAGCCGGACGCCGAGCGAGAACAATGGAGACGAGACGTGAGATAATATAATTTTTTCAAACATATATTTTAAGTGAATAAACATATCAATTACCAAAGAAGGGCCACAAACTGAACACATTACACAAATAGCCGCAGCGAAACCAAAAATAAATCGGAGACGGAGCCGGAGCCGAGCCGGAGCTGCGAGCCGGAGCCGGATGCATGCCATATAAATTTTTTTCTTTTAAATATCTTGCTTTACACGGGTTAAAAATATATTACCAAAGAAGTTGCTGGACAATTTACAACTAGTGCAAGAAACCGCCGATCCGTGCCGCGGCGGCCGGAGGCCGGCGAGCCGGGGCAGGAGCCAGGGGCAGGGCAGCGGGCCGGCGGCAGGAGGCCGGCCGGCCGGCAGGCCGTCCGGCCGGGGACCGGAGCCCCGATGGCAGGAGCAAGAATCGCTAGTCGGATGCTTTGGCATCAAATTTTTTTAGGAAATATTTTTTTAGATGAAAATTTATTGCCCAAAAGAAGTGCTGGACAGTTTTCAAATAGTGCAGAATCCTTAGCGGGATCCGAAGCTGAAGCCGGAGCCGGAGCCATTGATATAATCTTTTCAAGAAATATTTTTTAGGTTTGAAAAATATATTACCAAAAGAGGTGCTCATCAATTTTCAAAATAGTGCATAAACCGGAGCTGGAGACTGAGCCGGAAGCCGGAAGGCCGGAGGCCGGGGATTCGGAAGCCGGAGGGGGAGCCAAAGTCTGAGTAAATAGTTATTTTCCTTGGTGGTGGGAATATATATATATATACATATATATATGATATAGATATAATATTATATATATATCATATATATATATAAATAATATATATCTATATATATAATATATATATATAATATATATATATATATATATATATATAAATATAAACTATACGTATATATATATATATATATATAATATATCATATATAATATATATATATATTATATTATATATATTATAGTATATATAATATATATATATATATATATATATATATATTAATGTAAGATATTATATATTATATATTTATATATATATATATATATATATACTATATATATATATATATATTATATATATTATATATATATCTTAATATATATATATATATATATATATATATATTCAAATATTTGAGGTATTTCAAGATATATATCTCTCAATATATTTAATTTATATATATATATATCATATATATATATATATATATATATATTATATAATATATATATAATATATATACTATATATATATATATATATAATATATATATAATATATATATATATATATACTATATATATTATATATATATATATATATATATATAAATTATATATGAGAATACGAAATGTTTTTAGCAGTCCTGAAAAGGAAAATAAAAAATTTCAAACAGTTTTTCGATTTTTCTTACAGGTCTTCAGTTTTTTTGAAACATATTCTGATAAAAAAAAAGTAAGTGAAAGGAAAAAAAGTTTCATGCCCATGAAATTTGCTCAAAACCTTAAATATGTACATATAAACAGGTTGATGTTTTCATTCATACTCAGTTTGAATGTAAGGTGGTGTCACGAATACTTGACTGTTAAAATTCAACAATTTCGAACATAATTTTCATAGACTCTTTAATTGTTATAAAAATAATTTTTTTTATAAAAATGGAAAATATTGTTAATCATGTGTAAACAATCTTCAGTAGACGCTTAAAATCGTGTGATTTTGGCTAAAGGAGTGAAACTATCTGGAAAAAATGCTAGATTTTATTAGACATTTTTGTAGGAAGGAATTCAAAAATCCAAAAATTCTTACAGGGTCACCAAGAAAAGTTTTTTTGTTTTGTATTTTTTTTAAATAAAATAAAAGATGCAAAAGTTATTAATCAAAGAACGTCTTCTTTCAATAGATTTTATTAAATCGGATTTTTTTGATAGAGTGTCCATAAATTCACAGAATGGGGCTTCAAACCACTGCTGGGGCTACACGTCATTCTCCTGGGGGGCTCCTGGGTTACAATAGCAACCAAGCAATGTCAAACATGGGCACAACATGTTTGTTGAGACAAATTTGCAATAATAAGATGAAAAAATTTCACTCGCACGCGCTAGGATTCGAACCACCGACAACAGCGTCGCCGTTAGACAATGTACGAGGAGCCTCTACCACTAGTCCGATTCCACCTCCCAAAAAGAAGGCACTCGGAAGTTTTCAAATCTCCTCCTTCGATATCACTGCTTTGAAACTCGATAACTTATTTAAATCACAGAAGGGTGTTGTAAAACCCCTTTCTGGGGCCCACGGCATTCTACTGGGGGTGCTCCTGGGTTACAGAAGCAACCGACCAAAGTCAAAGGGAACGCAGACATGCGCACAACATGCTTTGTTGCGACAAATTTGCAATTATAAGACGAAAACATTTCACTCGCGCCAGGACTCGAACCACCGACAACAGCGTACGCCGTTAGACAAAGTACAGGAGGCTCTACCACTAGTCCAATCCGCCTTCCCAAAAAATAAAGCATGCATCTCGGAAGTTTTTAAATCTCCTGCTTCGATATCACTGCTTTTGAAACTCGATACTTATTTAAATCCAAAGGAAGGGTGATTGAACCCCTTACTGGGGCTACACGGCATTTCTCCTTGGGGTGCTCCTGGGTTACAGGAGCAACACCCATAGTCAAATAACGGCCGACAGCGGCACAACATGCTTGTTGCCACAAATTAGCGCAATAATAAGACGAAAACATTTCACTCACCGCCAGGACTCGAAACCATCGGACAACAGCGTCGCCGTATATACAATGTAACAGGAGGCTCTACACTAGTCCAATCCGCCTGCCCAAAAAAATAAGTCATCTTGGAAGTTTCCAAATCTCCTGCTTTGATATCACTGCTTTGAAACTCAATACTTATTTAAATCCACAGAAGGGTGGTTGGAACCCCCTTCCTGGGGCTACACGGCATTCTTCAGGGGTGCTCATGGGTTACAGGAGCAACCTACCAAAGTCAAGTAACGCCGAGAAGCGCAGAAAATGTTTGTTGCCGCAAAATAGTAATAATAAGACGAAAAAAAATCACTCTTGCTAAGGACTCGAACCATGCGACAACGGCGCTCCCGTTAGACAATTTCAGGAGGCTCTGACACTAAGTCTGATCCGCCTCCCCCAAAAACGAAGGCATCTCGGAAGTTTTTAAATCTACTGATTCGATATCACTGCTTTGAAACTTCATACTTATTTTAAATCCACAGAAGGTGGTTGGAACCCCTTCTGGGCTACACGGCAATTCTTCCAGGGTGTGCTCAGGGTACAGGAAACAACCGACCATAAGTCAAGGAACACCGACATGCACAACAAAGGTACTTTTGCCTACTTAATGCCACAAATTTTCAATAAGAAGTAAAAATTTCACTCGTGCCAGGATTCGAACCATCGACAAACACGTCGCCGTTAGACAATGTACAGGAAGCTCTACCATAGTCTGATCCGCCTCCTCCAAAAAAAAGAAGGGATTCGGAAGTTTTTCAAACCTCCTGCCTTAGATAACTCACTTGCTTTTGGCAAACTCAGGGGGGGGGGGGGGTTACTTATTTAAACCCACAGAAGGGTGGTTGGAACCCCCTCTGGGGCTACACAGCATTCTTCAGGGGTGCTCATGGTTACAGGAGCAACCTACCAAAATTAATTAACGCCAAAAGGCGCACAAAATGCTTGTTACGACAAATTTGCGAATAATAAGACGCAATAAAAAATTTCACTCGCACCAGGATCTCGAAACCATTCGACAAACAGCGTCGCCGTTAGGGACAATGTACACGTAGGCTTCTAACAACTCGTGCGATCCCCTCCCCAAAAAAAGAAGGCACCTCGGCAGTTTTTAAGTCACCTACTTCGACATCACTGCCTTTAAAACTGTACTTATTTAAATCAATAGAGGGTTGCTTGAGAAAATTATATATTTAATTTATATATATATAATATATATACTATATTATATAAATATATATATATATTATATATATATGATATATATATATATATTATATATATAACTATATATATATATATATATATATATAGTATATATATATATATATATATATATATATAATATATATATATATATTATATATATATGTGAATAAAAGGTGTTCCTTTTCTTGCCGTTCTAAAAAACGGAAAAGATTTTCAAATGTTTATTTGCTGTTTTTCAGGCCATTTCATTTTTATCCTACATGAGATATACAAAAAAGAAGTTCAGTTGAGAAAATGAAACAAGCATGATGCTTTTGTGCTTCAAATTTTGGTACAAGCCACATATAAACTGTAAACAAACTGACGTTATATATTAAATGTTTTTGGTAGAAACGTAAGGTCGGTTCATAACCATGGGTTGACTATCTTCTGTTTAAAAATATTGGAAAAGTACTCTTCAAGAATTGTAAAAAATTTCTTGTTTAAAAACAAGAGATTTTCAAATCAAGGTGTCTAAAATACCAAAAAATTTATTAACACACTAAATTGGATATTAGTGCACAAAAACAATTGAATAGTCTTGGAAAAATTTAAAGATTATTGGCAGTTTTTTTGTGGAAATTCAAAAAAAAAAAACATTCCTCTCATTCACCCCTAAAACTGTTTCAAAAAACGAACAGTTTTTGTTGTTGTTTTTTTCATATTATTTAAAAGTTATCAGAAGTTGTTCATCAAGCAAACATTTACTTTTATCGGTTTGGAATAGTTGAGGTTTGCTATTGAAGTCTCCCCTTAAGAAGATGAGGTATTTGTTTGTTATTAACCTATAACCATAGTGATTAATAATCTGTGCCTTATAACAATGTGCTCTACATTTCGACGTAGGCAACTGGATCAAGGAAGTAGCTTTCTTTTCGAAAACAGTCGTTGGAAGTTGAAATGAAGAGCATATCAGCAATTGTTGTCCGATTTACTCGTCCCTATTTCCCATTAGCCTACCTGAATGTTAAAGTATAATTATACTGTGATAGTAAGTAAAAACTAAACCTTCAGATTGCGAAAAAAAATTGGGGTGATCTGGAGGGAGGGAGGGGAGGGAGTTGTTGAAAATAAATGTCACCCATTTAATAAAAGAAAGGTTAGTAAAGGGCAGCGATCTGGAGGAGTAGTTTACTAATTTAGAGCCTGATAACGAGATTAAGACAGATAATTATATATATAGTTATATAATAATATATTACTATATATATAAAATAATATAATATATATATAATAATATAGCTTAGTTTATATATGACTTAATATAATATAGTACCTATAAGTATATATATATATATATAGTATCATATTATATAGATAATAGTATATATATGTATTATATAGTCGCGTACATAGGGGCCGGCCATGCCCTCCCTCCGAAAATTTTTTAGACACTAAAATTTTTTAAGTATCATATCCGTTCAATAATAATAAAGTGCAGAGGTTGAAATTACTTTTATATAAATTCGTCGCTGTCAGGAATAAATCTCGTAAGACTTTTAGTTAAAACTAACTTGATAAGCCATTCAGAGAGAAAAATGCCAACAGGTAAGAATTTCAGCAAGCAGCAGATTCCTTGAAAAGAAACGAGTTTGATTGTACCAGCCTGGCATATGTAATCGTAAGTCTTCTTAGTGTTAAAAACCAAACTTGAAGCCATCAGATGAAAAATATCAACATTAGACATTTCAGTAACAAGACTTATTGAGAGACATATAAAATGTGTAAGTCGCATCTGCGAATTCTGAGCTGTGAGGTATTAGGAATATAGCCTGGAATACCGCCTAATGTAGGATTATATACAAATTCAAAAATACACACTCAACATTCCTTACTTCCGATCCCACAAAACTTACGTATTTACTGCGATAACATTCACACTTTTATAATTACAATTTTGGATGATTGAAGTTTGCAGGAGCGGATTAAGGAGAAGTTGTTATATCTAAAGAGATGTATTATACTTCCATTGCCAAGTTAGTTCATGACCGAACATGTCAATGTGAGATATGAGAATAGATAAAAGAAATTGTGTAACCATTTTATAAGGGAAGATCGTCGAGAAAGTAGTCCCAATTGAAGATACTCATTTAGAGTGAGTAAATAATATACATAGAATTGGAGATATTAATTATAAGGTAGCTGAAATTTCGTCTTCATAAAAAGAAATATGCAATAGTACGGAGATCATAGTTTCTTGTTCGCTGTCACAATAGTTCGCAAATGATTTACATGCCCTGGTTAATAGCAGAATACTGCCCAGGATTTTAACCCGTGTCTACTGCTTCAAGTAAAGAAAAAGAGGCTGAATGTACTATCTGCACGATGAAAGATTGACTGTGAACTTTGACAACGCTCCTCTCCGATTAACATGAATGCATTGTACTCTGAATAACAAACTGACAGGAATAGTTATGCTCGAGGACTTTGGCTCAACTCATGCCAGCGATGAAAGGGTGTTAACATTTAGGTTAAGATAATTTTTAGCAAGTTATATAAATATTCCCTCATTGGTGTGGTCGTTAGAGAGGAGGTTGAAAGGTATGTGTATTGGCCTGGTCGCATAATAGACTATATATATATATTAATAATATATATAGAATATATATATAGTAATATATATATATTAGGTATACCTATATATATATATAATAAATAGGTATATAAAATATATATCATATATATATACTATATAAACTATGTACTATACTAAGTATACTATAAATTATTGGTGAGTATCGTATTATTTGTTATAGTACACGTCATATTTAAGTTGTCTTCTTATAATCATTTAGGCCGAGCGTTGTTACCCTGTTTTATACCGTCTATATGTAGTCTTAAAAAAGAGCTATTAATGCTACAGTAAAACGGAATACATTGCCGGAATGCTGGTTCCAATGCTGGTCCTGGAAATGTAAAAAAAAAAAAAAAAAAAAAAAAAAAAAAAAAGAAAAAAAAAAACAAAAAAGAAATCTCAAAACTACAATAGCTCCACCTAGCCGTAAAAGGAATTTACATTCTTGTGAATCCTGGGGTCTTTTTAAACCTTTCACATGAAAGAAGAGATGGTAAAAGAAAATTATAGAATAAAAAAAGATTAATGATTATAATTAGTAGTAATATATTGTAGAAGGCCTTATTTAGAGAAATTTATTTGTTTCTCATAAATAAACTAGACTTTCTATTAATTTTTGCTTTATACGGCACACTAGGGGCTCGAGCCGACGGTGAACATAGGGGGGGACGTTTCGCATACCCGTAGGGAGGCGAGTAAACACCGCCAGCTGGATCCAAATACACCCCAAGGGAGGGAGAGCGGGGCGGAGTCGGAGACCCTCCCGGTTAGGGGTGAGAGAGACATTGTAGTCCTAGCCCGTAGGTTCCCGCGGGATAGTGAAGGGCAGGAGACCCCGACTCCATGCAGTCAGGTGGCCGGGGTATACCCTTGGGGTGATTGCGTTTAGTTAAAAAAAAAAACACTAAAACACTTTGTAATAGAAAAGTGGTATCTATTTTACGGAGTAAGCCAATAAAAGGTCGTGCTAAATAGCTCTCTAATCTATTACCTATAATTATTAACAATAAATTTTTTTAATTTTTTTTTACATTTGTCCGTTATGTGAAGGGATCTTTACCAGGATATTCCGAACAAAGGTATTCCGTTTTCGCCGTGTAGCTACGTGTACGTTTTGAGAGGCGTGTGAAATATCATATTATATCATAATATATATATATAATTATATCGTATGATCTTAAAAAGTAGAAAAATAAATGCAGATATAAAAAAAATAAAAAAATAACAAAGTTTAATAGTATATATTATATATAATACATTATATACCTATATCATATCTACAGTGATGTGTATATATTATATATATACTAGCTCCTATATATCATATTTTTACAAAATTGTCGGGCGGAGACGCCAGCATGGACCAGCATTCCAGGCAATGATTCCGTTTTACGGTAGCATTAAATGAGGTTTTTAAAGGGATTCACATATGGACGGACAATGAAACGCTGACCATATATATGCATGGAAGATATATATATTAAATATATTATATTATAATATAATATATATATATAAACTAATATTATATTGAGTATATATATACTAGTATGGATATATAGTATATAGATGATTATATAGTAGTAGGGGGTTATATATAAGTGTGATAGTAATAATAAACTATCTATCGGTACTAAAATATATGATATATACCTATATCACTATAATACTACCTATAGTATATATATACTATAGTATAATACTATATATACTAGTATATATATATAATATATATATATAAGA
>JABUQX010097952.1:25000-34124 GCA_015478945.1 Trachelipus rathkii | reverse complement strand
TATAGAGCCTACAAGTTCCATCAAGTAGTCAACAAAGATGCCAGTGTTACTCATCTAGCAAAGTTAGTGGCAACAGAAGTTAAAGGCATATACAATAAAGCACTCTTTCCAACAATAGAATTTGAAAGTGTTATAGTGAAAGTGAAGAGACTAATAGTGAATGTCAATGATTTGATGAAGTATTCAAGAAATAAACAATCTTCTCTAACATATCAAGATAAAATAAAATCATTTTCTCGTCTCTTCGACATTAGCGCGTGCAAGTGTGTTATAATGGTATAGTTGAACGTAATCAATGTCAATGTCCCAATGAAAAGAAAATCCCTGTAATGGAATGGCAATTTTGGCTTGATCAAAACACTTTAAGACGCATGATAATAGGAAAGGTGGACAAGGAAAGAACAGAGAAAAGCATGAAACTTCAGGAAAGGAAAAGGAAACGGTTGACATTTGAAAGTAAGATGAGACCCAAAGATACGCAAAAATGTGTAAGCTTCAGTTGAATTATCAGGTAGTGAGAGTGATGTGCTAGACAATCATTTTCTTAGAATAGAAGAAATGGAAGAATTCACCACTCAAAATAGAAATCGTATCCGAGTTGTGTAATAGCATTAGAGAGGACAAATGTGAGCAATAGAGATGCATGTCTCATAGTTAAGCTGCCCTCAAGGACATCGGACTTCTGTCACCAAAAACGTTGTTGATCCAGTAAGTTACAACGCCAAAAGAAAATACCGAAGAACAAACAGTCAGAGGAGCATTTGCTGCAACACAGAAGTATGGTCTGCATTGGTTTCGATGGAAAATAGATGAAACACTTGTCGATACTTTAGGTGTGCTCCGCAAAGTTAGCGAAGAACAATTACGTCTAGTGTATTTTCCAGATGCATGTTACACGATCACGTTAGACCTAACTCAGAAGATCTCGAGATTATTAATGAAATTCTCGTTCTGGGTATTATGGAACGAACAAGATCTAGCATGAGACTTTACAGAGTGATTTGCGATGGAACCTGTGAATACGGGTAACAAGAATGAAATAATCACACTGTTGGAGTTACATCTTAAAAGACCACTTCAATAGCTCATATGCATGTTGCAATTTTAATGAACTGCCACTCAGGAAGTTATTTAGTGATGTTGATGGGAAGACAACTGGCCCATCGTCACATGAAGGACCTATAACCAAACTGTTCTCATTTGATCCTCAGACCAAACCCATCATTAATTTTCAACCAATTCCAGGCTCTGTAGTTGATGTTCCTGAAACAGTTACGAAAAATCTAAGTTCTGACCAGCTGTATTTACTAAAAATCTGTTTATTAATTCAGCAAGGGGTACAAAATGCAGATCATAATATGCGGTATTTGAAAACTGCACAGCCGGGTGCCTTAAGCCATGCAAGGTGGCTAACTAAAGCTAACAGACGGCTTCGATTGTACGTTTTAACAGAATCCGCATCTGATGATCTGAGGCGTTTGGTACGATTCGTACTGAACTTCTATGCCTCCATATGGTTCTATATCCGCTCCCATCCCTTCTGTCAAGATGGTGCAAAGAATTTTCACTTTATGGTATCACAGTATCAAAAACTTTCTTCCTGAGGAATCAGAACATCATTTGCTCAGTGCTCCTAAACACTCCATTTGTCATCCAGAAAATTGTTGCTAGCTGGTGTTGCAGATGAAAGGGAAACAATAAGAAGATTTTCATGTCAAAAAATTCTTCAAGCAAGAAAGAAAATTTCCTTCACCAATGTGCAAGTTCGCTGCTTTGATAAAAGGCAGCTAAACGTCCATCTCAACGCCACTTCCTACATGGAACTGATAGACTGGGGGAGTACTCCTATCACCCCCCCTCTTCTTGATGATATTAGTGATTGATATTTTGGTTAGTAATCAACAAATTCTCCTACCAAAGTATCCGTGTCATTCGGTCGATGTTGAAAGAAATGTCAAAGATGTTTCCGCTGTTTCTAGTAGGGTCGTTTGTCATACTTCTCGACATGGTGCAATACTACAAACCAAACATTCTCGAATCGAAATAACCTTCAGTACAGACAAAATCTGATTTTCTATGAGATTTTGTACTATGCAGGTTGTTTAGCATGTAAGAATGTAAGGATATTTAAGCTATACTGTAAATCTGGCTATATATATATTTTTGTTTTAATAAAAAGATTCAAGGTAAAGTTGGGGTATGAAAACAAATCTTGAAGAACTTACTTTTAACACATTTCAGTTTGTATCTGAAGTGAGCACCAAAATAAAGTTGTTTCAAATCTGCACAACAACTTTTGTATGTTTTCAACCCGGCTTATATATATATATATATCATATATATATATATATTATATATATATATTATATATATATATTATATATATATTTAATATATATATATATATATAATATATATATATATATACGCTAAAGTAACATTGTTATTGTGTTTGTTGTTGTTGTGTTGTTTATGGATTTTTTGTCTATATTAATCAAAGATTCATTAAATTTGTGAAGACGTGTTTTTTCTATCCAAGGGCCTCTTCTAACTTGAGTAAGCTATTTAATTTCAGTAATTATGCCTGAAGGTTTATCAAAGCACTCATAATGGAAAATTAAACCTTACGTTTTCTATCATCTGGACATTAATTCACTCAATACATAAGCAATAAATTTTAGGTGATTTAATAGGACTAAACTCACTTTCTTTTCCTGCATATATAATTATATATATATATTATATATATTATATATTTAGTATATATATATATATTATATATATATATATATATAATTATATATATATATATATATATATAATATATATAGATATATTATATATATTTAGTTACAATTTAAAAAGTTCGATTTTCATTGGTCGAGCCATTTTGACATTTATCAATATAATTTGACACAAAAGCACATATTGTCTTCTTCTTCTTCTTACTTCTTAACAGACAAGTATCTTAACAGATTAGTCTTAAACAGTCCAGTTTTATTAGCAGAACTAGCCTTGCGTGGACTGTAAAGTCTTTGCTAGTCGTTGTTCTCTTTCTTTCTTCTCTTCTTCTTCTTCTTCTTCTTCTTCTTCTTCTTCTTCTTCTTCTTCTTCTTCTTCTTCTTCTAATTATTATTATTATTATTATTATTATTATTATTATTATTATTATTTATTATTATTATTATTATATATTATTCTTATATATTATTATTATTATTATTATGAAGTATGCTGCAGGTAAATTGTCAAGAATTTAATTGTTTTATTTTTGCTGATGTAATTTTACCATTAGTTTAATTTTATTACATATTTTATGCTTATAATTATTCCGTTTGTTAGGTTATCTTTTATCTTATATTTGAAATGGCAATCAACATTTAACTTTTTTTTTTATTAGACTTTTTCGTGTCTCAAGGTTTTGTTTTAATTATTAGCTTGGCTCGTTTATTACACTGATATGACAATGCAAGTTTATTATGTATTCCTTCAGTGGTTATTATTTTTTTTTTATTTTATTATATTTATATATATATTTATATATATATATATATATATATATATATATATAGTGATATTATATATATATATATATATATTATATATATTAGTTCGTGATCGCCGTAAACGGCCTTCTATCTTTCGGCGAAATTGTATGAATCGTATGGGTACATGGAATGTCAGAGGAATAAATGTTGAGGAGAAGAGGAGAGAGGTTATGGATGTATTTAGAAAGGGCAAATTTGATTTGCTCGCTGTTACTGAAACAAAGATAAAAGGAAATGGTGAAAATGAGTGGTGTGGTGTGAAATGTGTGTGAAATGGTTTGGAAAGGAATGAGAGAAGGGTTGCAATTCTTATGAGTGACTTGTGGTACAGAGCTATGGAAGACTTTGTGTGTGTGAGTACTAGAATTCTAATGGTTAAATTTAAGTTTGAAAAGGTCAAGGTATGTGTGGTTGTGACATATGGTCCATCTGAGGGTAATGTTAAAGACAGTGCGATTTTCTTGGATAATCTGAATGATGTTTAGGATGGGGTGAGTAGTATGTGTTGGATGACCTAAATGGTTGGATAAATGATCAAAAAAGGGATGATATAACAGGTGGCTTTTGGGGTGTCAGGATAAAATGAGAATGGTAGGAAGGTGATTGATTTCTGTGAGGAGAGAGGTATGTGTGTAAGTAATACTTTCTTTAAACACAAGAATATCCATAGTATACTAGAGTTGGTGTAGGTAGAGATGGTATCGAATTGGAAAAGTATGATTGATTTTGTGTTGGTGAAGAAGGTGATGTTAAAGTATGTGTTGGATGCTAAATCAGTGAGGGGGTTAGGGATGGGATTATCGGATCATTATGTTGTTTTATGTAAAGTTAAGTTAGGGGGGCTTAGATGGAGAGGAAGGTGATATGGAAGGAAGTGGGAAGAATTAAGAGTGAAAAGTTAAGTGAACAAGGTAATAAGTATTTAAGAGTGCTCGCAAGTAAATCAGTTGAATGTGAACAAGTTGAAACTGAACAATTCTGGGAGCAAATGAAGGAAGCAGTTGTTAGCAGTGCAAAGGAAATATGTGGATGTGCTAAAGTAGGAAGTAAGAATGTTAACAGTGAGTGGTGGAATGAAGGGTGATGCAAGCGGTTAAAAAAAAGAAGCTTAGTTGAATGTACTAAAATCCAATGATGAAGTTTCAAAAGAAAGATGTTTGGAATTATTTAAGGAGGAAAAAAGAAATACTAAAAGGTGCATACGTAGGAGGAAAAAAGAGGTAAATGAACATTTTGAAAATAGGATGAATGATGACTTACAATTGAATAGGAAGCTCGTCTGGAAGTAAACGCGAAAGGTTAAGAATGATAAAAAGAGGAATTTGCTTAGAATAATGAAATATGGATTGTGCTTTCGTAACTGAAGAAATGGATAGGGGAGTGTGAAAGGAACACTTCGAAAAATTTGGATGACATCTGGGAGTAATGAAGAGGGATATGAGTGTTTGTAGGTTTTGATGGTGCAAGAAGGAATAGGGTATTTTGGGGATTGGGAGTTTTTCCCAATTTTATAAAAGGAGGAGGTTAATGGTAGGTGGAGAAGTTGAAGAATGGTAAATCTGTAGGTAATAGATGAATTTAACTGGTTGAAATGATCAAGAACTGAGGCGAGATGATGATTGATTGGATGTGGAAGTTGTTGTAACAAAGCGTTTATGAGGGTATAGTTCCGAGGGATTGGAGGAGAAGTAATAGTACCCTTATATAACGGTAAGGGAGATAAGGGTAACTTGTAGGAATTATAGGGAATTAGTTATTGAGTGTTGTAGCCGAAGATATAGTGGCCTGGTATTGCTTTGATCGAAATCAGTGCGTCGAGTGACTGAAGAAGCTGATTGTGATGAACAAGGTGCGTTTAGGAGTGGTAGAGAATGTGTTGATAAATTTTTTACATGAAAAAATGATGTGAGAAAAGGAGGCAAGAGGATAAATTCATTTAGGTTTTATGATATGCAACAGGCCTAATGATAAGATTAATAGTGAGGCTTTTAGGCAGGTGTTTTCGTGATATAATGATGCTGGTGGTAGGTTCTGAATGGAATCAAAAAGTATGTATGACGTTAGAAGCGTGTGTAGAAAAAATGGGGTTCGGAAAGTGGATTGTTTTAAATAGGTAATGGCTTAGTGAGGCAAAGATGTGTATGTCTCCTGGTTAATGTCAGATTTTGTATAACTGGATGGGGTTGAAAGTAAATTAGAGGTGGGGGGTGGCAGGAGATTGGGGTTAGAATTATGAAAATTGTACGAGAGTGGAGGGGCGCCCTACCTATTATTACTGCGGATGATTTTGGTTTGTGCGGTTGAAATCTGAAGAGAGTTCGAGAGGATTTGGTAGAGAGATTTGGTACAGGATGTGTAAAAGGAGGGTTTGAAAATAAACGTAGAATAAGAGTAAGGTTATGTTGTGAGTGAGGACAGTCCTCCGGGTAAGAAGTTATGTTAGATGGTGAGCAAGTGGAACAAGTGTCTGAGTTTAAAAATTTAGGATAAATGTTTGGATGAAAAGGGACGGATGACGCAGTCGTGTAATAGGAAAGTTGTGAATGGAAGGAAAGTGGCTGGTGCAATTAAACCGTTGTTAATGTAAAGGGATAGTCCTGAGTGCGCTAAGTCTTTATATGAGGGGTATGTGTTACCCGTGTTTAATGTATAGTAGTGAGACTATGGTCTGGAATAGAGGTATAGATCCTAAAGTCCAGATGTGTTCAAATAGACATCTAGAGACGTGTTTAGGTGTGAGAAGAATTGATAAAATGAGGAATGAACGTATTAGAGATTTTTGTGGAGCGAAGAAAGAGATTAATGAGAGAATATCATGAAAAGTACGTAAGAGATGGGTTTTGGGCTGTGGAAAGGAGGATGATACTCGTTGCGTTAAGCAAGATGTACAGTGGTGAGTGAGCTGGGAATCGACAGGCTGGGAGACCGAAGAAAAATGGTATTGAGTCATGTAAAGGAATGCGGAGGAGAGAAATGTAGTTTGGCAGAGCGAGAAGAAAGGTGCATAATGGGAGTGATGACGGGATTTTGTGAGGGGGTATGATTGTGGCCTACCTTGAACCAGGGATGTACCTCACTATGACGAGAATGCCATAGGTGTGGAGGGTCCGCCGCGGTCCCTTGAAGCTCTAGGTTGGTTTTTCTGACTGCCACGAGTTCTCGAGAATAGGTATAAAGGGGGCGGTAAGACTGGGTTTTCTTTTCGACTTGTGTCATATTCTTTTACTACTTTTCTGTTTCCAGTGCATGTCACGCACCTTACCCAGTCTTGGGGAAAGGTGGATGATATATATTATTAATATATTAGTATATATTATAATATATATATATTATATTATATATATATATTGATATATATATATATATTATATATATATATATATATATATATATATATAGTAATAATATATTAATATATTAATTATTGTTATTATACAAACACTTATTTCCGCTTAAGCGGGGTAGTGGTACGTGCTAGCTCCCTAATTATATTTTCCTCTTCCATCTCGCCCGACCCCACCCTCCCCCCATGTCATTCTATCTCTCGCAAACACACCCTACATCCTCCACCTAATCATCCCTCTCTCTTACCAGCATTTCCTTTATCCATCCAGCCACCTTCTTCTCGGTCTCCCCCTTCCTCTTCTTCCTATGCCTCCGCTCGCCAAACTCTCCTCAACCCACACCTTGTTCCTCCATTCTCTCGCAGGATTCAAAACCATCTTAACATTTCCCTTCTCCGTCTCTTCTCCACCAATCCATTTTTTCCCAATTCCACATCTCTCTCTTATCAACCCTATTCCTAATCCTCTCACTGATTTAACACACAACCGCTCTATACCCTTTCATCTCAAACACTTCCAGCTTCTTCTTGGACCTAGCATTCAACCCCCATGTTTCACAACCATATAGTACCGCTGAACACAGTATTTTTAAAACATACTGTATCTTAAAGTTTATGTGATAATCCCCCCTTTCCATAAATTCCCTCAGACACTCATGTGCTCATTCCTTTCTCCTACTCTGTGATCTATCTCTTCATTCATCCCTCCCTTCTTACGCAAATCCATCCCTAAATATTCCTGAAAAACTTTACCTTCTTCTAATACTACACTCCTACCTAATCTCTTAACCCCATCCCCCATGCTGTTTCATCCTCCTCAAACACTAACATTTACTCTTTCCTGGGTTTAATCCTAAGACCCTTTGTCCACACCCCTCAAACGTTCCTTCACCAAGATATCTACGCTTCTGAATTCTTCGCCACTAAGGGCAGATCATCCGCAAATAGTTATCATGTTCACTCCCATCTATCACCTATCCCAATTCACGCCTCTCTCCTCCCTCATCCTTCCTCTGCAGACACTCTCCATAAATAAATTGAAAAGCCACGGTTACATTACACATCCTATCTTAACCCTCTCTTTACCCCAAACATCTCACTCCCCCCTCCTAATACTCTCACACACAATCTGCTATTCCTATAAAAGGCCCTAATACCTTTAACTAATTTACCCCCTACTCCAAATTCCTCCAGCACCTTCCATAATTTCCCCCTCTTGCACTCTCTATCATATGCTTTTCTCCAGATCAAGAAAAAACCCGTAACACTTTCCCTTTTCCTTTCTATACTTTTCCCACGCATCTTCATCGTGAATACTCTTGAAATGCCACACACCCCCTTTTCCACCTAAATCGCTCCTTGTTCTTCCCCAATCTCATCTCTTAATATCCTCACGCCTCCAATAGTATTCTCCCATACACTTTCCCTACTACACTCAAAAGAAAAATACCTCTATAATTTCCCACAGCTCCATCCTATCCCCTTTCCTTTTATACAGGGGAACCAAACAACCATCCTTCCAATCCTGTGGAACCTCTCCTCCTCACATAAAATTTAATATAACCTTACAGCCATTTCCTCCACCCTCTGCCTTCCCATCTGTAACATTTCATATCACCACGATCTAGACCGTGTGACTTTCCTTTTTTTCCTTTATTAACGCCCTAATAATTTCATCCATTTGTATTTCCAAATCCCCCTTCCTGCCCCACTTCCCCCCATCCTCACTCTTGTAAATCATCCTCATCTCTCCCACCCTTTTCATTCAATAATCCTCTAAAATATTCCCCCATTTTTCCTCAACTTCATCTCCCTCACACCCATTCCCTTCCTCTCCCTTAACCCTCTCCCCTAACCCCTCCATCTTCTTCCTTTTTTTATTTACTTTTTATTTATTTATTTTATTTATTTTATTTATTTAATTTTTATTTATTTTTTATTTACTTTCCAGATATCTTGCTCCCCGTTTCAAAATTTTTCTGTCACTTGTTCTACACCATTCATTATTTGCATTCCTCTTCGCCCTCTCTTCTGCCACTCTAACCCTTCTATATTCCTCCCAGCTTTCCCTTCTCCTATTCCCCAACCATTTCACATAAACCTCTTTTTTCTTTTTCACCAACTCTTTCACCTCCTCACTCCACCATTCACTTCCTTTCCTTCTACTTGCTCCCACCTTTTTTACTCCACATATCCTTCTGGCCTCTTCACAAATTGTCTCTTTAAATCTCAT
>JABUQX010097952.1:0-17500 GCA_015478945.1 Trachelipus rathkii | reverse complement strand
TTTTTTTTTTTTTTTTTTTGATGTTGCTGCTTCAATGAGCGTTAATGGCCGCGCGGAGTGATTTCTTTTGTTTTTGTTTTTTCTTTTTGACCGACTTTTCTGCTCGGTATTTATGCGGGAGGAAAGATGGTGAATTTGTAACTCCCATTTTCTTTCGAATCTTTAGCTTGCTTTTTTTTACTTTTGGGTAAACTTTTACATAATAACCTTTAATTTAGAAATTAGTGGATAGAAACTACATACTGTGGTTACTAAGAGAGAAAATTGAGAAAAAGAGTACATGCGAGATTGTAAACCCATGCTTAATGTAATAATTTTAATAGGTATTATAAAATTTATATGAACTCTGCGCTATCGTTTACATTTGCATTGGTTAAAAATGTGACTTTTTTGAAGTCTCTCACGCTTCGCTTCTGCGCCGATGCAGGCTGAGCTAATAAATGTACATGGATATTGTTGGAGCTTTTGTCTCTTACGAGCTCTTCGCTTTGACATGAAATAATTGTTATTAAATTTTTATTTTCCAGTAGAAATTTCATTTATGTTTAAAACCATGAATACACTCATTTTATTAATTTCATCTTCAATCGTCAAAACACCGCTTCATAAGAATTCTCGTTTTGAACTAAGTAAAATGACCTTAATCAAATAAAGCACATTTTTATTATTCAACATAAATTTCATTTAACCGAAAAAAATAGTAAATTTTATTAAAATCATACATATCAATGATGAGGTAAATTTTATTAAAATCATACATATAAATGATGAGGAATATTTTTAATGATATTTATTTCAAATGTTATTAACGTCAGTAAGTAGCTTTGGCGCGAAAATATTTCAAACTCTATTCTCATTCCCCAGCATCGTCAGAGCCTGTGACGTCACGCGCCAACCTTTCTCCGAACCTTTTAGGCTAACGAAAGAGAATTTTGTTTAAAATTGTTTCTTGCCGTCGGCTACCCATTTATTTAGCAGCATTGATTATTTGTTCACAAAAAAAAAGATTTCTTATTCCCAAAATGATAAAAAAAATATTTCCATACCCTCGTTTTCAATACAATAAATTTCATTTATCTAAATATAGTTTGATATGGTTTAACAAAATTAATAACAATATCCCCTCGTTGCTTATCATAATCGTTAGACAACTGCTAGCTAGGACCGGTCTAATCTTAAAAAATTTTAATGACACTCAATTTGGAAACATGCTTAAATAACTTTATCAAACACATGCAACTTAGCCGATAAAGTGAATATTCATATATAGATCCAACAATGGTAAAAACATATTTTTAATTTTGATGGAAATTTTTACGATGTTTTGCATTTGATTTTAAAAATTAACAACCTATTATTAGGATAGATTCAAATTTTGAAAACCATAGCAACTACAAATTCTCATTCGCAATTCAACGTTCAAAATTTCTCGCTCTAAACCTCGTCCGTCAGACTTGCGGGCTACAAGCGCCATCTATCTGAACTGTTTGAAAGCTATGAGAGGAGGCAACTTTTTGAACTAAAATTTTTACGGTATGAGAAATTTCGGTTGCCTTGCTTTCATCATTTTCCACTATCTTAACATTTGAAACATTTGTAAGATCTTACTTATTACACTATTAAATAATATATTTAGTATGGAAACAAGAAAGATATAATATTATAAGTAACCAGTACGACACTAATTTATTAATTCTGCATGATTTCACATTTGAATTGGTTCACACACACACGTGTTTGAATGTTTGTTTGTTATTGCGCTGAGCTCGCCCCAATTTTGGGTTCTTGCTTTACATAATTTTATCACAAACATTTTATTATTTTCTTAAGCGGATATTTTAAAAGTTCATTTGTTCCTTATTATTATTATGATGATTTTTGTAAATATCATTATTATATATTTGATTGAAATTTATTATTATTTATTTTATTATTTGTTATTATTATTTATTATTATTCATGTCAGTGACTATATTTAAAAATGGCGGTGCAGCATGGCATACCCCTCACAGGATTGATGGTAGTTTTCATTCACATTAATTCATTTAATTTATCCACAATTCACCACGAACATTTTTATTTCTTGAGCATTAATTTTAATTTCAGAAATTTCGATACAAGCGGTTGGTTCGAGGCTCTGAGGAGCTCTGTTTTTTTTTCATCAGTAAGACGGATTTTCGACTTACTTTCAATTGCATGGTACACTATTTTCATGTTTTGTGCATATTAATGTTATATACCCACAGTTACTTATATTTTCACAAAAGTTTTATTTTATATTTTGTATCTATAGCTGTCCGATATTTTTTTAACACATTCAACCAGGTCTTTTTTTTTTGCTTTTTTTTTTTTTTTTTTTTCAATGTGATTAACTGAAGTGCTAGGTTGGTCGTTTCTGGGGAACAGCATAAGTTGTGGGGGAGAATGCAGGGGGTTTATTTAATCTTTTAGTGAGGGGACCTGATCTCGTTCCTTCTCTGGAATGGAGAGCATTTTGCGGGGTCATGTGATTTTTTTTTTTTCCCTCATTTTTCTTGTTTTAAGGGAAGGTTTGAAGTTGACCGATTTGCCGCGGATGTCGTCTATTTCGTTGGTATCGAACGGATGTACGAAGTCTGTGTCTAAATAGGGGGAGGGAGTATTCAGAACAGATTTTGGGTGATGAAAAGGACTGTTTTATTTCCCACTTTTTTCCATCGTTGCTTCCCTCAAACTGCCTAGTTTCCACCGAGTATTCTTGTAGATAGTTTCGAGCCCTTTTTATGATGGATGTTGTGGTCGACTTTCTCTCTCCATATGATGTTGTGTCAAATTTTTCGGGCACTATTTTAGGGCTAAATCCGAAAGCTATGTATGAGACTTTGGTTTGAAATTTTTCAACGTTTCTATTTTAATCTTTTTGTTAAGCGGCATCCATCAGAGTGATTTCATGATATTTTGAGTTGTATATTGTTTATTTTTCTTCACATGTTAACTTTACACTGATTATTTAATGCACCAGAAGATATTTGAATAGAATAAAAATGCACTGGGGGGTTTTAATGTCACCAGCACATCACAGTTTAAAACAAATTTCAAATAGTTGGATTTGTTATTCGGCACTTTTCACGTGGCGTTGCATCTGACTTCCAATTAGACAGAAAGCGGGGTTTTCCACTTATCACTCACGCACTAGGGTCAAACAGAACCCCCTAATTGTCACTCCCGGGCGTCACCAAAATGGGTTGAAATTGATCAATGATCGACTCTTGATCCCGTTAATTAATCTTAATACTGGCCTATATCTGACGGATGTTGAATGAGAGGCAAATTTTCTATTATTTTTAGTTTAACAAGTAACAAATTTAAATGGAGTTTCGTTGAAATGATCTATCACACTAGGTTTCACTTGACAATGGTGACAATAATAAATGATTGCTTATATATAATATAAATATTTAAAGCTACAAGATTGTTATAAAGGTTGATAATAAGAGAGGAGAGGCGCAGACCCACCGCATTCGTGGCACGATCTCGAGGCCAAGTCCTGATGCCTTGCATTCACCAATGCCCGACACCTTACATTTTCAAATCTCGCTCCTCCCATTTTTTTGAAGCGTTGTCGTGGCACACATTGAATTAATATTAAAGAATTGTACACGGTTCTTTATGCACACATGCTGTGCTTACATAGGCACGTAATTAATTGCATTTACATTATTAGTACATATATATAATCTATATATATATATATATATATTTACTTATTATATATAATATATATATATATATATATTATAATATATATAATATATATATTATTATATTTCTATATAGTAAAGTTAATGGCCACACTTTGGTAGCGCTTCCCCCTTTCGATAGGAAGGGATAGAGGCTGGGCGCCTTTATCAAATTGGATATGTTCTACTAAATTGTCGCTTAAGACCTTTGGCATTTCAAGCGTAGGTGTATATAGGGGTATTCCCGAGGGTCGACGCTAAGTTATATGTTTCGCCCTTTTTGCGCCTCCTTTCCGAGTAGATGGATAACGATACCATCCAAAACAGTGAATCCCAGGGCGAGTTTTGGTGCACTACGTCACCCTAAGGTGCTGCCCCCTAGCGCCAAGTTCAATTCGTCCTTGAAACTTGTTAGGCTTAAGTTCTATCGGTGCTAAATTACGATTGAGCTACTATTGATGCCGAATCTCGTTCGGAGACGAGATATTAACGTACCCCTGCACGTCCCCCGTAAAGGGCGAGCGCTTTTCCCACCCAAAAAAAAAAGTAAAATGGTCCTATTAGAAGACTAAACTCTGGACGTTCAGCGGTAGAGGGTTCGGAGTCGAGTCGCGACGGAGATCCAGGGACCCACGAGAGGTATGAGGTCCCCGTCCTGAAATAGAAGAAGAAAATGCATGGAATGCAAAAAGAGGGAAAAAGAAAGAAGAGAAAAAGGAAGAAGGAGGGAAGGAGGAAGAAGAAAGCGAAGAAGAATGAGAAGGAGGAGTATGAGTCGAAGTATTTGACCACCGAAGTGCTTTGGAGATAGCTGCGGTGCTGAGTTAGTAAAAATTCGTTTAATAATATGTTCACATCTATATATATGTTCTCGAGTCTGTAGATTTGGAAAATGATGGTTTATAAACTACAAGGAAAATAAAATAAAAAAAAATAAATAAAAAAAAATTAAATTAAATAAAATAAAATATCTATCTATCTCTTATTTATGTTTATACTTACAAATTTACGTTTACACCAACTAAAGCAGTAATCAGTAAATCAGTAAATCAAACTCCTCTCAGCCCCTCCATTTGATTTTTTCATCTATTAATCTAGTTGATCTATTTGATCTATCCTTGATTTCATGTCATATTTTTACTTAAGATCTGTTCATTTTTACATACCCTAACCTTTAATCATTAACATCAGTAGAGTTCAAACCGCATTACGAACATGCACACATCATCCATGATCTAATTGATCTTTTGATTCAAGTCATTTCGAGGTGTTATCATTTGGATAAAATACATAAAACAAATTTATTTTATACAACACTGGCAATATATGCTACCGTAACAAAGTTGTCACATTAATTAAGCTTACTTTGCAATCATCAGAATATGAATATAATTACACAAACAAACCCATGACATGCCTTAAAGCCTGAACAAACTGTTAACGTTACAAAAGTTCCCCACTTAACAACAGTAAGTAACTAAATCAGCGACACAAAGACGTAAACCTATTCACACTTTGTAATGCATATCTCTAACATACAATGTTAATTTATCGATTTCAGTTTCAAAGGTTTTCAAACATTGGTTATTATCAATTACCTGATCAACGAAAATACTCTAACGTAATAAAAGTTTTCACATCAATAAGCTAACATAGCGTAAAATGAATACAGAAATAATGTAACAAAGACAACTAACACAACAATTACACATGGAATAAAAACTGTTAACATTTAGCAAGTTTCCACACGTTAGACAAACAAGTAAAGTAACTAACAATAGCATACAAGAGTAACCAGTATTCACAGCTTTATCAACCATATCTTCAACATAACAATGTTAATTTTATTAATATGGTAATATTAACTAAAATTTATCACGAACATCGGTACATTATTCATACTGATCAAAAGAATACTCTATCGTAATAAGTTTCCGACATCAATAAAACTAACCAAGTCGTAACATGAACTAAAGGAAAATTATGTACAAAGACGACCTAAAACAACTTACACACCGAAATAAATGTTAACAATTAACAAAGTTCCACACTTAACACCAGTAAAGTACGTAACAATTAGTGACAAAAGCGGTACCATAATTCATACCTTTTTCAAGCATAAATCTCTAATATTAACGTTAATCTTACACTGATACAGTAGCATTTAGCAAAAAATGTATCATAAACTTGTTCGATTATCATACAGACCAAACGAATATGTGCTAAAGTAACAAAGTTTTCTACATTACTTTTGTAATATTTAACAAAAAATCTTACCATAACTTGAACTAAGAACAATCCCAACGAAAAATTGCAAACATAACAATGTTTCTTATCCAGAAATAACATAAAATAACAAAGGGTTTATCCAAAATAACAAAAATAAGTTCTTTGAACAAAGAATTTTCATAGTAAAAGTGTAATAGTTTACGAATTTAAAGAAGTAATTCAGTTAAATTCAGTAAAATAAACACCGATCCCACTTCCCGCCCCTTCCTACCAGCCCGTCCATGACTTTGATCTATTGAGCTTAAGGATTCAGGTCACATATCGAGGATCATTTCGGATAAAACATAGTCAAAATAAGTTCTTATATATGACTAACAACGATATTATTGCTAAGTAACTGTTTTTCATAAATAAAGCTAACGTAGCATTACCAGAACAAAATATAATGAGCAATGACAAAAACCACACACCCTTACGGCACGAGTATACTACACATTAAACAAATCAAGAAATTCACAGTAAAAGTACTAGCACAGCGATAAAAAACGTACCTATTCACATTTTTTAAGCATATCTCTAACAGATCAATGTTAATTTACATTAACCACTATTGATTTACCCGCATTCGAGTATCAGTTCGGAAAACATTCCACAAAAATGACGTCTTTATATACTAACCAGCGAATATGTGCTAACATACAATGTATTTCACATTAATTAAAGCTAACATAGCACAATATGAACTAAGAAAATAATGTACCAAGACAAACCTAACACAACTTACTCTCTAATAAACTGTTAACATTAACAAAGTCCACCACTAACCAGATAAGTAACCACATATGAATATAAAACGTAACCATATCTCATAATTTTTCCAACATATCTCCCTAACAGATGAAAGTTAATTTTACACAATGAAACTGTAAGCTTTGCAAAAACGTATCAATAACTTTTCTTTTACTAAGACCATCGAATAACTGTAAACGTAACAAAGTTTTATCCAAACATAACTAAAAATAAGTTCTTGAATAAAATCATAGTAAATTGTAATAGTTTACTGAATTTTAAAGCCGTAGTTGTAGTATCAGGTAAATCAAGCCATCAGACCCTCCCCACCCTCCACCTGACCTTTTGATCTATTGATCTATGATCTATTGTTCATGTCATAATTTCGAGTATCATTTCGGCTAAATATAACCCAAAAAATAAGTTTCTTATAATACTACCAGAGAGATCGCTCAGGTACAACACATTTTATTCACAAAGCTAAAGTAACAATATCTAAGAATAATATGTACAATGACAAACCAACACACAATAGCGTACGGACATAAACTTACTACAATTAACAAACTTCCGAGCTTAACAACAGTAAGTACCTAACACTTCGTACAAAGCTAACCTATTCACACTCTTTCAAACATACTCTCTACACATATCAATGTTGAATTTTTACATTAACACATCGTAATATTAACAAACAATTTAGCATATTTCTGTCAATCACTCATACTGGACAACGATAATGCTAACGTACCAAATTTTTTACATTCAACTTCGTAATATTAACAAAAGTCTTCATAACCTCGTCTAAATATTATATTCCCCAACGAATAATTGCAAGCATAACAAAGTTATATCCAAACATAACAGGAAAATAACAAAATGTTATCCTGACAACATAAAAAATTTCTTTGAATAAAAATATACAGTTAAGCGTAATAGTTTTACGATTTTAAAGAGTAATCAGTAATCAAACTACCCCTCCCTTCAGTCCCTAACCCCCCCCCCCATCGCCTATGATCTATTAACTAATTGATCAGTTCATATTTCGAGGTATCAATGAAAACGATAAGCATAAAAATAAGTCTTTATATACTGACCTACGAAATATGCTTTACGCAACAAAGTTTTAGATCATAAGCTTAACATAAGTCTTCGTGAATATATGTTAAAATGAAACCTAAAATACCTCGCGTATGAATAAACTAACATCCTGAAATTCCTTACTCATCGTCTAAAGTAGGCAACAGATCATTACAATACTCGACATGTTCCAACTTTTCCCCGCATATCAGAAACAGGTAAAGACGTATTATCTAGCAAAATCCCTTAACAATGTGACCAATCTATCAACGATACCAGCATCTTGAACTATGAATTGAACTATCTTCATCAAAGTGTCACTCGTCTTGGGTTAACATATTTGAACTATGAATAAACGAAGCAATTAGCAACAAATTCTCGGGGCCAAAACATAAACATACTAACAAAAAATTTTAACCTAGATTTACGCTTTCTAACACATCATCGTCAGTTAACACAGTAATTCTTACAAAACTCATCAATTTCTCTAACAAAACAGGTTAATTCACACTGGCTGAGTAAATTTAACAAAACATACCTAACTTTACGAATAAAGTTTTCATTAACACAAAGAGATCCTATAGCAACACATCACTACGAGAGAAACCCAATGGGTTATGCGCCCTTGAGAAAGGTTGAAATCCTGAGGGAGGGATCACCGAAGGGGGTGTAAGCGGGCATTACCCCTCCGAAGGAGGGGTAAGGCCTCCAAAACCTGTTAGCTACTTTACCTTGATAAGTAGAGAATTTTCAGGATGTTAGCGGATTATTCATACGCTGGGTATGTTAGGTATAGTGTAAAAACTAATATTTCTAGTTCAGGTTAGATATCGTTCAGTTTTTGATCGCTAAACTTGTGCGTAAAGCATATTCGTAGGGTCGTAATATTAAAGAACTTAGTTTTATGTTATGTTTATCCAAATGATTACTCGAAATATGACTGGAAACTCGAAATAGTTCAATAGATGGTTGGTTAGGGGACGGCAGGGAGAGGTAGTTCTGATTTACTAATTTAATGATTTCTGCTTTAAACATCAGTAAACTTTTACGCATTACTGTGATATTTTATTCAAAGAACTTAATTTTTTATGTTATGTCAGGATAAAATTTGTTATTTTTATGTATGTTTGGTTCAACACCTTTGTTGATGTTTGTGCAATATATTCGTTAGGATGTATGATATTTGACGAGGTTATGATGACTTTGGGTGGTTAAATTATTACGAATGTTGATTTAAAATTTGGTACGTTGCATTATCATTCGTTGATCAGTTGATGATTAGACAGGAATATTGCTAAATTTTTGTTAATATTTACGATGTTATGTAAAATTAAATGGATATGTTAGAGATATTGCTTGAAAAAGTGTGAATAAGATTACGTTTTGTACGAAGTGTTTTAGGTACTTTACTGTTGTTAAATTGCGGAAGTTTGTTAATGTTCAAGTAGTTTTATCCGTACGTATCTAGATGTAGTACAGCATTGTTATTTAAAATTTTTAGTTTCAGGTTATGTTATGTTAGCTTTATTAAATGTTTAAAAACTTTGTTACGTTGCTATATTCGTTAGCTAGTATATAAAGAACTTTTTTTCCTGGCTATAATAATTAGCCGAAATGAATTATTTGAAAAATGACAATGAATCAAACTAGATTCGTAGATTAAAATATAAATGGTTACCACTGTGGGAGAGAGGCGTGCTGGAGGGGTGTGAAGGTGGTTATTTACGAATTAACTGAATTTACTGCCCTTTAAATTTCTCAGTAACATTACAAATTTACTATGTATGTTATTCAAAGTTAACTTATGTTATATGTTTGGATAAACAGTATGTACGTACAGGGTATTCGCATGCTGTCTGTATTTAATAATGTGAAAGAGGCTATGAATAACTTTTTTGTCAATTTGATATGCCTTTCTATTCAAACAATCTTGTGATTAACTTTGTTACAGAGGTATGCTTGGAAAAAAAGTATGAATAGGGTTACGTTTTAAATGCAATGTTAGTTACTTTACTGGCATTAATGTGAGAACTTTGTTAATGTATTTTTTAACAGTTTTATTAGAGCGTAAGTTGTGTGTGATTTTGTCGTTGTACATTGATTTTCTAGTTTTTTTGTTCATTTTATTTTAATTCGGATTTTTTTGGGTATTTATTGTTAACCCTAAATATAATGTTGAAAACAATGTTATCGTTATAGGCACAATTATTTGCTGATGTCTAATTTTTTTTAAGTAAAGAATCATTTTTTGCTATGATTTAATGACGATGATACTCGAAAAATCAGGTGATAACTCGATAGCTGAAATGTTTAAAATTACCATTCGATATGTTAGATATGGCTTTGAAATATGTGAATAGGTTACGAATTTTGCTCATGCTAGTGCTAGGTAACGGTTACGTGTGGATTAAGGATGAAACTTTGTTAATGATTTAGTAGGTGATCGTGCAAGTAGTTGGTGTTAGGTTCTCGTTAATATGCTCATTATATTCTTTTTACAGTTGTCTTCGGTAATGGACTATGTCTAGCTTAATTAAAAAATGTGAGAAAATACAGTGTTACGTTAGCATATATTTCGAATTGGTTAGCTACTATATAAAGGAACTTAAATTTTTATGAACTATGTTTTATCCGAATAGATACTCGATATGTGACCTGAAACATTAGCGCATTGGGAAATCAAATAAGGATTGTAATTATCACATAAATAGGAAATGGCTGAAGACAAGGAACTGTTTTTAATATGTTATGTATAGGATAAAACTTTGTTAATTTGTAATATGTTTGTGATGTTTTTGTGATAATCGATATTAAATTATTCGTTGTTCAATGTGATAGCTAAGATAGGTTATGATTAAATTTTTGTTAGAATATTACTATAATAATGCAGAAAACTTTGTTCGTTAGCACTACTATTTCGTTGAGTCCCTGTATGATATCGGACAAGTTATAGGATAACGTTTTTACTAAATGTTACAAGTGTCAGTCTGTAGAATTAACGTTTAATATGTTAGCAGAATGCTTGAAAAGTCAGGTTACGTTCTGTATCCAATGTTAGTAACTTTACTGTTGTTAAGTGTGGACTTTGGTATAATCGTTAACAGTTTAATGTCGTGTGTAAGTTTGTGTTACGAGTTTAGTCTTTTACATGTATTTTTGTTCATGTTACGCTTGTTAGTGTTATTATGTGGAAACATTTATTCGTTTAGAGTATATCGGTGGATCAGTATGATAATTAACAATGTTGTTGATAAATTTTAGTTACTATTCCCATGTTAATATAAAGCATTAACATATGTTGTGCAGAGATATGTGACAAAGTGTTGAATAGGTTTACTCTTCTTATACTCATGTGAGTTATTTTTACTGTTGATTAACGGAAGAAACTTTGTTACAAGTTACAGTTGTATTCATGTTATAGGCATTGTTCAATATGCAAAAAAGAGCATAAACTCTAGTGTAGGTGTTTGTTCGGTCTGATTATGATATCATAGTTCAGATGATGCACGTAAGCTTTATTATATGTGAAAACTTTATGATACGTTGACACTATATTGTTTGATCTAGATTGAATAATATAACCAATGTTGATGAAAATTTTAGTTAACATTACCCATTTAATATAATTAAATTGTTATGTTAGAGATTGCATTGAACAATGTAGTAAATAGGGTACGTTTTATTGCAATGTTAGTTACTTTTGTTGTTAAGTGTGGAACTTTCTTAATATAACAGTATATTCATGTTTAAGGCATGTAAGGTTTTGTCATTGTGTATTAAATTCATAGTTTAAATGATGCTAAGTAAGCTTATTAATGTTGAAACTTTGTATCTAGCCAATAAGTATTGGTGTCCAGTTGAATATAAAGGAATTATTTAGTATTTTGTTTTATGTTATCCAACATTGATACTCAGATGTGACGCTTGATCCAATAGAGATCAATTAGAATCCAATAGATCATCGTGATGTGAGGCCAGTGTGGCTGAATAGCCGGTTTTGATTTACACTGATTAATAGATTTACTGCTTTTAGGGTATGTTAAAACATGACAATTTAAATGTAAAATATGACATGAAGTCATAGGCATTCAATTAGAATCAAAGAGGTGCTTGAGAGGAGGAAAGGGGGGGGGGGGGGGCCCCAGGATTTTTATTGAATTTACTGATTTAACGTATTAACTGCGATTTTTTAGGGTATGATAGAAACGTAATTTGAAGTTTTATAAACATAATGAATAAACAAATACTTATTTATTTATTTAAAATATTTATTATATTTTTTATTGTTATTTTTTTTTGATGGTCTGAATCCATCATTTTCGAAATCTACAGACTCGCTAACTATATAGGATCCCAACATTGTTGTTTACAAATTTTATTATCTCAGCACCCACGGCCCCAGCAACGTGGTGTCGATACTGAATCCGACCTTTTCTCAGACTTCTCCTTCCTCATTTCTTCTTCTTCCTTCTTCCTCCTTTCTCCATCTTTGCTCTTCTCTTTTTACTTTCTTCTTCTCTGTATTTGCATTCCATGCATTTTCTTCTATTTTCAGAGGACCCCTCGGGGGGTCTGCAGGGGATACGACGCCGAATCCGACTCCGTCTCGACTTCGAACTCGTACCCTGTCTTAAGTTTCAGTCTTCTACGACAATATTTAATGTTTGAAAAGCGTCCCCCCTTACAGGGGACGCAGAGGTACGTAATTGTCCGACGAGATTACGTCATCATATAACTCATATCCAAATTTTAGCGATACGTTAAGCCTAACATTTTTTTCAGGACGAATTTGACCTCGGCGCTAAGGAAGCAGCACACACTTAGGGGTGACCTACGGTCACCAAAATTCGCCTGTGATTCACCTGTTCGATGGGCATCTTAAGCCTAAACTTTACTCGGAAAAGGAAGCGGACAAAAGGCCGTAAAACACATAAATTCGGCGTACGACCTTTGGGATAAGGGTACCGCTAAGTATACATGCCTAGGGCGACTTGAATTTCTGCGTGTATCGGCTTAACTCTATACTAGAATATTCCAAGGTTTGACCAGCGATAGCTCTAATTACTTCGCTATACGAAAAGGGTGGAGGCGCTCAAAGTGTGTGCATATACTATAATATATATATATATTATATATATATAATAATATGGATAATATATTATTATATTATAATATATAATATATATATATTATAATTATATATATATATATATATATATATATATACATATACATATATATTATCCTATTCGTTTACGACCGTCAGTTTGATTTGTTTTTTTAAATAATATTGCTAAACTATGTGAGAGTCATGAATTCATGTACGACATGATTCAAAAAGTTCGAAATATTCTAATACTGTTTTTAAAATCCCTTGAGGTAATATTTTTTCAAAAATGGAATATTTTCGAAAAGTACGACACTTAACAGAAAAACCAAATTACATATTTGGAGGAATCAGCGTATAAAGCTATCACAAAAAATGAAAATATATATAATTTAGTATAATTAGGTGGCACGAGCCGACAAGAGGACAAGGGGAGAGGACTTATTCGATACCCGCTGGGAGGGGCGAGGAGCCCCGCGAACAATACCAAGAGCGGGGATTCGGAGACCCTCCCCGGAGGGGGAAAATAGTCCTACCCTGTCCCCCGAAAGCCGAGAGACCCCGATCTGCCATCTTGCGCTTTTACCCTTGCGGTTATTCCTTTAGTTGAAAAAAACCCCCCCAAAAATTAAAAAAATATTACCCATAAAAAAATTACTTTTAAAAAAAATTTTAAATATTTGAACCTTTTGAAGAATTGTTACCCACTTAATCAAGTTAGTATACGCATTTATACTAGTATATATTAAAAAAAAATTTAAACTACCCAGAGTCCGTAAAACGGAAAAAGGTTCCTATTTATTTGAATCATGGACCGTTACCCCACCCCTTAATGCTTGTTAGGATATACCCTAGAAATATATTTAAAAAAAAAAAAAAAAATTCCAAACCCCTGACGGCAGTTTAAGCCAAAAGAAAAAAAAGGGTTCAAATCTAATAATAATATATAATATAAAAATATAATATATATATATATCATCACTAATATAAGCTTACGCTGTGCATGCGTCGTGGCTGCAATATCCGTGTTACTTTATATTATTACACCCTTAATTTTTCTTATATGTCAAATCATGTAATAGAACTCCTGAATCTATTATCAAGTTTTTCAAGTGATCCTGAAATTATTGATTATTAATTTTTAGTATGTTCAATAAGGCTCTCAGTGAAATTCCCATACCCTTCTGCTAATTCACGTTAATAATTCACTCACTCTACTTTAAGAGAATGGGTGAGAATTCTTTTGGATTGGCACACTTGTGTATTTGGTTAGGCTTTAAAATTTTAGGTTAAATAATAATGATTATTGATAATAATAATATAATGGAAAATAGATTTTAAATAATATATTAAGGTACCATATCTGCGGATGTAAGGAATCATTAGTAGCCTTGTTTAGGAATATTATCTGAAAAGCTGGAAGTTAATAGACCTCGGTTTTAGAAATCGTGGGTAAATCTTTCACCTCCGCTGAAAGAATAATGTTGACTTGAATATAGCTATACCCTGAGAGCATATCAATATAATATGTGGTAGTCCTAGTCTGAGTGTTTAGCACTAAACTTAATAAAAGCCCTATGCTCACACAGGATATGTGTGGCCTGGTAAGAGGCCCAAGGGGTTCGAGAACCCAATCTATTTGCGTGTTTGGTGCGGAGTGGTGTTATGTGAACAATCCTGCGAGATAGTCTTGTTCTTATCAAACAGCTACCGAATAATGATGGTAGAATTGGCCACAAAATGGATTAGATCTGTTGCGTTTTTCTTACCTAGGTTAGAACGGAAATACTCCTCGGTGTTGTATGTCTAATGAGAGCCAAAATTCAGACCGCTGTTAGTCGAGTCGTTCTTTAAGTTAAGTTGTTATGGTTATCAGTAACACGCTATGTAAAAACAAGAACCAATTCCGAATCCGAATATGATAATAGCAAGAAAGAGATACAATAACTTAATAATATACGTCCTCCCTTTCAGATAGCAATTTATGATTTAATCTCATTTCAAATCTCTAGTGCAAAGATGGGCTGTCCTGCGAGATATGATCGGGATGAGACAATGCCTAATCATCACTAAGAGGTATCTGTTATAGGGGAAAGAGAAGCGAACCTATAATGATACCCAGCTTACCTCTATTATCTGCATCTGCGACATATTTAGATGCACCCACAGCTGCCAACTAGGAAAGAACGAGTGTTACGGTCATTATTCACAGCATTTACATCTCCTGGCGGCAGGTTCATCATAAAATTCTCTGGGTATTAAATCCTTAATAAAGGAATGGAACAAAAATTTGAACACTCACGGTTATGCTCTAGATAGCACAGCACTTTTCATGTAAGCATGCTATTTACATCAAATGAAAACCTTCTATATTCAATTGGAATTGATGAAAAAGGCTGATGATTTCTTGTTCGACGCGCCGATGCCTTAGCTTGATGGAGTATTTTAATACATTAATAAGAAACTAATAGTCGCATAGTTATGTCGTAGAACACTGTAAATACACCCAATCATCATTTTTGCAGCCAACCTAGAGAAAATTGCATCATGTTTCTCTTTCTCAAAAAAGGACTTTAGTTCTTCTTTGAGTGTGAGAATACGGTTCAGTAGTACTCTACCACGAATAATAATGAGATATATGGTGGCATCATTTCACAACATTTTTTCAAAGAGTCTTCACTTCAAAGGCCGCGATTTAATGCTCTTTATTGTGTTTTCATTACCTGATTTATAAACTTCAGCGAAACATGTATCGTTCACCAAACAATTTTTTCCCTTACAGTTATGCTTCTCTGTGCAGAACAGCAGTGTATGTTAAAATTTTCAATGAGTTGTCAATTTTTCCTGTGTTATAAGTTAACTGGCGCAATAAATACGACTATTTCATAGCTTTACCTGTCATGATGGAATTAATTCACCAAATCGAAAGTAAGAATACATAGTTTTAAAACACAACAGTCATTCCCATTGAAAGACAATCGCCGTTATTTGCATAGATAGAGGATAAGAGATACGGGATAGAAGCCGAAAATTATTGGCGGCCAGGGTACTAGTTGTTTTCATGTATCATCTTTATGGCTATAAAAATCAAAAGTCTTTGCTCCACGAATATAATAATAAATATATAAATACCGTCAATTAAAATCTTTACAGTTAATACCAATGAAGCGCATTCATTTTTATTGCTTAAAAAGTTATATCCACGCCTCAATATCTCCAGCTCATCTTGTTCATCTGATTATATGTAAGCAACATCCGCTAAAATATGACAAGTGAAATTTTTTATTTTTATCCTAATTTGCGTCAATTAGAATATATTAATGACATTTTCAGATACCTTCTACGTGGCACTCCAATTGACGTATTTGTTTGAATATGAGGAACCTGTTGAAATCTCTGTGTAACTGGTTTTACAATGATAATTTAAACTTTGCCGCTATGGTAGATAATGATATCCTCTCCATAGCGTATTGATATTGTTTCATTTTTCTTATGCCGCTGGAGCAGTTCATCAACGCAACTTTAAATGAAAGTCTTGACGAATGAGAAAGCGTCACAACTTGTGGGTATAATCTTATCAAATATTTCCGATTACCAACTTTTCTTTATTTTCGTTAATAGCCTTGAACATTATATGAAGCCATGGTTTTCAATGTGGAATATTAACCTGGAAGTATCTTCGTAATGTGACAATATATGTTGTCTTTCAAGATTTGCTATAGGGAACCATGCTTAGCGTTGTTATTAATAATTTCAACCACACTTTAACTAAGGCAGTGAATAGGGGTACATGGTGTATTATTCTATGCACTAATCGCTTGTTCCATTAAAATCAGTAGACAAATAAATATCTCTCTCTTTAAAAAATATATATATTTATTTCTTTAAAAGAAAATTCTTTTGATGATTGAAAGATCCTAGGAGTCTTCAGCTTTTAAATTACTCTCATCTTTAAATTGATAGTGGTCGATTTAAAAGTCAAAGGTTTAAGCTTTCTAACTGAAAAAATTAATGAGGCAAAAAAACGAGAAAATAACTCATGCAATTTAAATAAAACATAATGCATAGCAGTATAATCCACAGCTAAAAGGACACTAGACTTATAGGAAGTCATAGATCTATTAGAGCTATTTCATACTGTCTTATCGACTCATTGTATTGAGAACTTGATCCTGCATTACTTAAACGTTTAAATATAGTAGTATATAGTAAATATATATAGATATAATATATATATTTACATATATTTAATATTAATTGTGAATATATGAATATATATTACTTATATATATATAGATATATAATATAATATTTTAATAAGTATTATATTATTATATTATATTAATATTAAAATTAGTATATAGTTAATATATATATATAATATATATGTTAATGTAGTTGTAATTAAATTATAGTAATCTATCTCATGTTTTTGAGTTGATGAAAACAGGAAATAAAGAAGTTACTTCTTATTTTTATTTCTAATGTTAAGTAATCGTTAAATAGTAATCAATTACTTTTTTAATGTTTTAAAGACACATAATTAATAATGCTATAACAATCCTTTCAAATCACG
>JABUQX010097951.1:0-17500 GCA_015478945.1 Trachelipus rathkii | reverse complement strand
CGGTTCCTCACCTTGCATCTAAACAAACAAAACGAAGCAATGTTCCTGCTGAATCATCAGCACAGTATTACGAGTGATCTTTATCCATTTCCTTCATAAATGGGTAATTTTCTGCTTTCAAAAAAGGATTTTCAACGACTCCAATAAGATTGTCTTTGCTCTTTTGTGCCTTTATCCTTATAATATGAGGAAGTTTTGAGTAAGGAAAAATTTATCCAAGACATATGAAAAATTTAACAAAGAATGAACATTTACTGGATAATTTTCTTGCTGAAGCGAGTCTTTGGTATGATGTGTTTTAAGTCAAACAACTCAAACTCAAAGCTTATCTGAACATTCAAAGACATTTTATCAATCTGACAAATGCACGTAAGATCACTCTTGTCTTGCCTGCAATCGATAGAACGACAGAGTCGCATGGCAAGGGCTCGGGCTCGATCCCTAGTCCGGATCCTAGGTAGAAATTGCCTAGAGAAGTTCCCCTCCTTGAATAGGGCTATGCACGTGAGGTGTGAATTTAAAAAAAAAAAAAATTTAGAAGAGTCAATTTGGACAAGTTTCCCATTTCACAGCATCAGAGAGCTAAATACATGTACTGTGGATCGTGAGAAGTGTCGCATTGTGATGCATCTAATGTGAGAACTAGTAAGCATATCTAATTAGATATCTACATTCTGCAGTGTTCAGTCGATTGAGAAATTACTAATGCAGCAGCGGAAGGGGAGGACAGTTTTGTTTCACTCACGAGTGCACAGAAAATCTTCATAGAATCCCAATCCAGGTCAATGTACAGACCACACGGGCTAACAGATAGAGCGGCAACAGTGGGATTCCTTCGAACATCAGGAAGACTTCGGCACACACGCCCAAAGAAAGGGAAAACCCGAAAAAACAATGAAACAAACCAACCGCAAACAGCAACCCAAAAAATCTTCAAGTATACAGTTTATAATTCGCTTATACATCATACTATCATATCAAATCAGCTACATACACTAGTAATAAGTAACTTCTCCAGCAATTTCCATTATGATCATGTTTTTCAACTTGATATTTTGGATTTATTCCACAGAACAATTGCACGAGAATAATATATATATTGCAGCCCAAAAGAATATAGCCAACATAATACCCTCATTAAATAGGTATAATATATAAAAATCTATATAAAATATATATGTTGATTAATCTCACGGATCGAGAAGGATACCATAATAGCATTTACACGGAATATAAATATAAGTATATAATAGCCATGTAATAAATAGTAACTATGGGCTAGCGGATACTTAAGAGTGATGAGTTAATGTATGATATAAATACTATTAGCATAAATAAATAACGAATAAGAGGTATGAAGATCGGGAGTAAGGCGCTCAACTTGATAGAAATCCTGTTCAGATGGATATTAACGTCAAAGTTATAGGTGATAGTAAGTAACCAATATACATATATAAAAGAAATAGTACTAAATATAGGGTGAATACCTATAAATAGATTACTACTATAATGAATAGTAACGACATATATTAGCATAAGTGTAATATATATTAATATCAATAATATATGCTACATATATAGTATAGTAACCTAATATATATATACCCTATAGTATCTCTATATTAAAACTTCTTGGATGGACAGATAAGTGACAACTGAATTTTAAACACTGAATTATCAGATAGACATATTAAAATTCACGTATATTAATAATTATTGTACTTGTTACTCCGCATCAACGGCCAAGGACCCCCAAAGAGACCTAACTAGTCCCTATACCAATAGAATAGTTATTATTACTACCAATGATTATATGACTGAGCTTGCGTTATCATAATATGAGAATATAGCGTCTACTCTGCTGTATAAAGCTATTAACTTAAAATTTATAGTATATTACCGTATGCGTACTATATATAGAAATCCAACCGCTGGCGCAGATAATATAGAGTATAATATTTACTAGGAACCCAAGCTGTCTAGGTATTGTAGTAGCAAAGGGTATTATAATCTCTCTTATAATTGAAGTTTTAATTAGGCTCTATGTATAATAGATAACCGTCCAGAGGCTGCTGACAGTAACTAGATATATTATAGTAATATATAATATTATATATATAATATTTATATTATATATTAGTATATATATATATTATATATATATATACTGAATATTTAAAGTTACAACTGAATTATTAAACACTTGAAAATATCAGTGAATAGACTAATAATAAATCTATTAGATACTAACTAGCTACAATAATCCTGCGAGAAAAAAAATCATATTTATAATATAAAATTTTGCTAAGAACTATAAGAGATAAATTACCAAAATCTCGTTATGATAATTAATCATTTTACGACTACATATTTATATTCCGTTGCCAATTTATTATATATTCTTTTGCATATGCTAAAAGATCGCTTGAAGAGGATTTTTATTGGAGAGGGGAAACGCTTTTAGAGATGAGTGATAAAGTTGAATAATATAATTAGGTAATAAATAAATGATTAACAAAAGTGTTTATAATCTCAGTTAGACAAAAGCACAAATTAAATGCTCATTGTATTTGTTGCGACTTGTTTAATCCTACTCACTTTATTTTAATACCTTACTATTTTATCCTTATTTCCTTTCTTTATCTAAAACGTGCTTCTCAAATACTGCTCATATATAGTTAGAGCGAGCAAAGTTATAATAAATAAAGCAAGAATCGTTATTATATATATATACTTATATTATATATTATATATATCTATATATATAATATATATATATTATATAATAGATATATATAATATAATAGATATATTTATATATCATAGTCTGAAGCAGCACATCTGGAGTTAGTCTATAATTTTAAATTCGATGTGGAGTTTATAAAAATGCAAAAACAAGTCGAGCGAAAATAGATGGAGAAGATATTAAACAGATAAGCTACCATATTATTGAGAATAGGTTCTGCGATAAGAATTTTTCAATAGTAAAGGAAGCGGCTGAATTAATTTCAACGTTAAAGGGATTTCGAGAGAGACTATTAATCAATAGCACCAAATGCACGCTTAAGAGCAACTGTAGTATTAAAGCATTTGCGTGCAATGAGGAAAATGATCAGTGATTCATCTTCTTTCGCGTCCGCCCAATATATATTCTCACTGACCATATTTGCAAGAACAGATGACTCTGTTATGGACTATGAAGTAAGTATTACGATTGAACCAGAAATAAAATCTACCACACAAGTCACATGATCCCCTAATCCATTTTAGTTAAAGAGAGAACCAGCAATGACTCTAAAATATACAGGGTTCACACTAAAATTTTTGAAATTTGAGATTTCCACGGTATCTTCCTCCAATCTGCAAATTTGCCGTCTGACCAGCGTGTTCGTTATTTTGCAAATAAGAAAATCGCATTAATTATTATTGCAAACTATTGTTTATTTACTTCATAAAGTAAATAAAAAATTTATTTTCCAATAAGATAATTATCTTATGGAAAATAAATTAAAAATCATTTTTTTTTAGTAATCCAGCCCTTACCTTACCCATAGCCGCCCAAAGCACTCCTTTTTTATGTTTTCCAAAAAGAACAGTTTTATTTATACAAGAAAAGAAAATTAAATTTAAAAGCTTACATTAATGGCCTAGGTGAATAGCCGACACTGTAATTCCCAAAAAAAAAAAAACAAAAAAAAAAAAAAAAAAAAAAAAAAAAAAAAAAAAAAAAATAAAAAAAAAAAAAAAAAAAAAAAAAAAAAAAAAAAAAAAAAAAAAAAAAAAAAAAAAAAAAAAAAACAAAAAAAAAAATAAAAAAAAAATTAAAAAAAAAAAAAATAAAAAAAAAAAAAAAAAAAAAATGTTCTAATGATGAGAGTTGGGTTAACTTTTTCTTATCAAGCATTTGAATTTTTGCTTCTTATAGCGGCTTCTTTGTTAAAGCCTTCATTTTTAACAATCTTTCTCTGGCTCTTTCAAGTTATTATTCTGTATGTATAATCTTCTTTTTTCACCTTTTTATTCTCTGTGTCTTTCTTTCTGTTTGACTCTTTGTGAGATGTTCTTATAATTCTATGGGCAGCTCTACATTTTGTCACATTTTTTGACGTGATAGAAACTTTGATGAAATACTTTATGAGGAGTACTATGCAATTAGTTGCACTGTCTTTGAGAAATCAGACTATGTTTCTTTCAGATTTTCTCCAATAAATTTGCTTAATTTATAGAAACCCTCCTTCCCACTGTCGCATTCCATGCGAAAATATCAGTCGTGATTATGTTAAAAATTTGCCACAATTCGCCCACAAGCATTGATTCTTTCACCTTATATAGAGGAGATAATTTTAATGGCTGTGGTTTGGAAGGCAATATGTCAAAATATTTTGAATTTCAAAGATTTATATGTAACAGATCTTTAATGTATTTTAGAGTATAGTGCTTTTTCTTTCCGAGCAACAGAAATCTGGTGGATAGTTTTGGTGTACAATGGCCTCTAGCAATAATCAAATCTTTGTTTCACCTTGTTCTGGCTGATGAAAAAACTATACTAAGATCCAATTTGATGAAGCCATTGACGGCGTGTACTTCAGAGGACATCTTTCTAATATCTTTCTGTCATTTTTGAATTTGCACGTCTACCGCATTCAAGTTTGTCATGTAAATCAAATGCAAAAAGCTTAGTTGTTGGTTGTAGCAGCATTTTACTGGACTTAAGCAAATCTTTCCATAATAATTTAAGATGAAGACATATGTACAACTCTGTGAACTAGAAATGAACAAGGTTTTTCAGTGTGACTGTACTCCCAACCACTGGTCGTTAAAGTTTAAGGTTTTTTTTTTTTTTGAGTCCATTTATAAATAAATAATATAAATACTTCAACTGCACAAAAATCAAAATCACTTCGTCAAACCTCAAAAAGTGATATCAACTACTTAAAAGAAAAAAGATTATTACAGATATAATCATAAGGTCATACAGCCTTAACACATCCATTCATAGACCAACACTTCAATCGAAGGAATGAACTGCTGAACAAACTGTTTGACGAACAAAGAATAGGAAGAATAGTAGTATAGTGACTTAAAATAGAAAGAAGGCAGATACGAATGTAAGATTTATGGATTGTCATTCTGGACCATCCTTTTCATTCAACTTATCAAATTACATCTCTCATGGCGGTAATAAAATGTTTGAGGAAAAAATAATATCAAAAATTTTAACTTGGTCCAAAGATCGTTTCTTCATATGTTGAAATTTTTAAATTTCCCTGACTATTTTGGAATTTCCCTGGAATTTCCCCGACTTTCAGCATATTTTAAAACGTTTCCCTGACATTTCCCGCATTGACAATTTTTTTTTACCTCTCGACTTTTCCCTGACTTTCCTGAATTTTCCAGGAAAGTGTGAACTGAAATACCCATACCAAACTTGTTATTGAGTACCACACGAAGAGCCGTGGCAGTTATGTAGACAAACAAAAATTGCTCATATTGTTGAGGTTTTTGGTGTCCCTTATGCACGAGGCGGGTTTCCATTAATGAGGGGAAAAGAAATACGTATTCAACTCAAATTACGAAATCAAGTGGAACATGAGGAGTGTTGAGACAGCATTAGGAAAAGTGAAATCTAGCCTGACTCCCACTTCCGGCCTACAACTAGAAAAAAAAAACACACCGTCATCACCCCATCTAAAACGTTATTTAGAAGTTAGTAAGAAAGAGCCTAAGCTAAACATCTCGGTTTGTAGTGGGCATGTTTAAAGACGATGAGAAGTTAATATGCCAACCTTTGAATCAGAGGTTCGAGATGGTTACTGCCGTAACAATTTAATGAAGGACAAAACTTACTATTTTCTACTATTATATAATATATATTAGATATTTATATATATACGTGATATATAATATTATATTATATATATATATATATACTAAATAATATATATATATATATATATATATATATATATATATATTATATATATATATAGTATACGTATATTGGAAACGTTCATGTGATTGTAAGGTATAGCAGTACTAATTATGATACCTCCATTAACAATGTACTTTTGTTTTTATAATCATTTTTTTATTTATTTAAAATTTTAATATTTATTACAAATGAAAATTTAAAGAAATCATCTTCACAGTTTTCAAGAAAGGTTAACAATATTAATCCATAGAAATCTTCATTTAAAACCAAGAAATCTAAATATAACATCTTTCCCTCTCTACTATCAAATAAAAATCTACTTCCCCTCTCATTCACTTTCTAAACGAGCAACAATATATTTTTAAAATGAGATTTTTGAAATCTTCAAACAATACTAAATACTAGTTAAGCAACTTTTTTAAAAAGCAATCTACAGTTTTCTATAAAATATTGGCTTCAAATATTTTCTGCCTTTCATAAGAAAAAAATATGAAACAAAAAATCATTAAAATCTGCATTTAAAAATATTTCTCTTTCTATGTACAGAGTTAAAGCTAGTATATATCAGGTACCTTCCCTTCATTTTTAGTTACAGCCTTAAAAATAGCAAGCTATATAGTAATACAGCATCCTTGTAAAAAAAAAATAATAATTATCCTAAATCGCTAGTGGCTCCAGCAAAAACATTGTCCAGAGGACATAACAATATTTGACTCGTTGCGTGCCAATATTGCACCTTAAGACCAGGAGTCCTAGGTTAGATTAAGGGCAGAATAATGGACGCTAGTTTTCAGGTCACATGACGAGCGAAAGGCCATACGGGTGAAAGAAGCTTGTAGTGGACCAAGATTGTACGTTTACGGTCTCGACGGTTTGACGGTGAGGGACGGTAAACAGAAATTCGTCTTCGACGATCTCAGAGGACTCTGGCCTTCAACTTCGTTTTCGTTCTATACAAAATTTCCTTCAAACTCATAACATAGAACCTTGGGCGATTGGGAATCGTCACCTATCTTATACGACTTGTTGCTTAAGTCTATGCGTCATTTGAAAATGAATACATAAATAGATATATATAAAATTAATTATAATAATATTAATTTATTCCATATTATTTTTAATTTATAATATTTTTGATTAATTTGAATACGCATCTCCTGCCCCCCTCCCCCCGAAAAATCTAAGTCTACATGTTTATTTTTGAATTGAAGACGGACTTCTTCCTTACAAACTAACTAAACGGAAAGAACACTGTAACTAAGCATACAAAAAAAAGATATAATTCACAAGGTTGAGAAAGTGTTGCGATAGGATAATGATATTGGATAATGGATGAATGGAGATGATTGATGATTGATGATGATGATGAATAATTAATGATAATAATGATAATAATAATAATAATAATAATAATAATTAATAATAATAATAATTAATATAATAATAATAATAATAATAACCACTTAGACACCTTACATCTAAAAACGGAGGTATATTCAAATATTTGTCAAGTTCATTTTCGTGGTTTCGACATAACAGAAAGTGCGCGCGCACAAATAAATGGAAGAGAAAGAGAGACGACACTTACAACTCGGACAATGAAAGTCTTGATTCTCTTTTTTCTTGCTAACCCAAACGCTGACGTTTAAAGCGCGAGTTGCCTCTGTTTTTCTGAAGAGCTGCCTGAAGATCGGCCCTTTCGTCGATCAAGCTCCTCATTTGAGCGGGCAACCCTTGCCGCTGACGACGACGTAGCCTCTTTCGTCATTTGGTTTGTAATGACTTCCCTCTGACCTGATTAACTGATTATATATATATTATAGTATATATATTATAATATATATATTACTTAATATTATATATATATATATATATATATACTATATATTATAATATAGGTATTTGAAAGCTGAATGAGTCCAAAGGAAGATTTTTAACTCTCCATCAATGGGGTTCGAAACCTTGGACTCCCGTGCGCTTGATGTTAACAGTCGAACGCGGGCGCTCTAACCACTAGGACCATCCACGTTCAAAAAAGAAACGCTTCAAGAGATATTTTTAAAAGCACCCGGTTTTCTCATCGCATAATTGCTGAGTACTCAAAGGCCAGCCCCCATATATATATTATATATATAATATATATATATATTAATATATATATATGTATATATTATATATATATTATCGGAATAAAGGTGTATATAACATATATATATATATATTTAATAATTAATTAAAATGATATTATATATGAACCTCTTTCTCAAGACATAATTCAAACGGATTTTCTTACTCTTTGAAAACGATAAAACAGTTGTCCGTTGAAACTAATGATATTGGCTTCACTGTCTCTCCATTACCTCAGTTCGATATCCAATACGAACGCAAATTTACTATGTTGCTGTACGCATTACTTCCACCCTACCTTGGCTCTGCCTTCTCCTTCCCGAAAGAAAATTTAGTCTTTCTACGCTAGGTATAAGAAAGCAACCAGTTGTGACATGTTGACGATTGAAGTGGAAGTGATTTTCTGATTGTGTAGTTACGCACTATAATATATATGTATTATATTAATATATAATATATATATATATATATATATATATTACCCCTCCTATCGCTTAGTATAAAAGATATCTGTTTTAGTCAGAAATAAGGAAAAAAGACTAGTATCCTTTTGCAGTGTTTTAATATATATATATATACATACCATTTCTATGTATATATATATACCATACCTAATATATATATATGGTGTACAAAATATATATATATATACACGCATGCTTCCTGTAGTATTTATATAGATATGCGTGTAACAATAAATTATATATATATATATATTATAATTATATATATTACATATATAGATATATATATATATATTATAATCTTATAAAGCCGAAATCAATTTATTTCACAGTCAAATTATTACTCATTTATATATGATGAAATATTCTGGTTGGAAACAAGCTCGAGGGCAGAGCTCTCTCATTTAATATCTAACCTCGTGGGACAAAAAGCTGAGGAGGTAATAAATCTCTAGGTTTTGTAATTTTATTAATAAATAAATATTGTGGTATTTATGCTGATAAAAATATTAACTATCTGAGAAAATTATCTAAATAGAAGGTTATTTAAATGTTCTATGAATGTAATCTAAAGCATGTAAACAAAAATCAATACATGCAACCAAATTATGAAATGTATATTTAATATCTTAATCGAAGTGTTTTTATTACAGCGTAAATTGTTTATGTGTAATATTATTCCTAATTTTCCTTATTAAATTTCCTAGGTTTTTTTAACTGTCGATTTGAATCTCTGCGGAAACGCAAAAATAAATTGGATATTGATACTGAGTGTTACTCCAACTCCTTGATAGTTCACTTAATTCTTAAGAGAAGAAAATTTTTGACAGACTGACGGCCGAATTCGTCAGGGATCCGACGGATCTTCTCAAGAAGTCAGAAAATTGCAGGCAAATGATACATAGACAGTGCAGCAAAACCTCTCTCAGTGTCCCCATAACACCCTCCAAGGAGGAGGGCAGGATAAATAGTAAGAATACTTCACAATGAAGAACCTAATTCTTAATCAAATGACCTCACTAGAGGCTCCATCGATTAAATTAGTATATTGACTAAATACTATAAAACAGATAGGTGTATATATATATATCAGTGATATTTTAAATCTATATGATGTATATATATAGATATATATAAATGTACATGAAAAAATTGTTTTAATAAAAAATATGTTCCGGAACGTTTCGCGAGAAGACTGGCCAGTCGTATTATAAACAAAGATAAAAATAAAATATTTTTGTATATATTATGTATTATTATTATTATATATGATCTGACTGTCGTCGGAGTTACGGTAATTTTAAGGTTAAAAAACATAATAAAATAATTATTAATTTAGGTCTGGTAATTTGTAATTTAATGGAGAAAAGTTTTGATGGTGGGGTGGATATTAGAAAAAAGCTTCATATCTGGAAAAAATAGTGAGATGGTGATTAATCTTAATCAAAGAAAATTTTTGATAAATCTACGACTTCCAAACTTTCCTCTGCTCTCTTATAAATTCTTAACTTAATCCTCTTCTATCCCTCTACATTAAACTATATATACATATTATATATATATTATATATATATAGATATAATATGATATATGATTGGTGTGTTGTGAGCGAGAAGCACATATAAACATTATACTATTCGAGGAAGGAAGAGAAGTTACAGAAAAGAAAGAGAAAGAATTTGCACTCTGAAGTGCTCCATCGAAGCATTTGAAGCAAGGCACAAACACACACGCGTCTTTGTGATCCAAACACAATCACCGCTCACAATCCTTAACTTCCCTCTCTACTCCGCTAGACTTATATACAAAATGGCGTCTCTTGAAGCCACAAAACAAATTTGATAAAACCTTTTTTTTTTGATGATGCAAATTCCTATTGGAATTTTAATTTTAAGAGATATCGAGTTGTACTCACATGGCATTTACAATAAAAATTGTTAAATGGAAACCATTATAACTTTGTAAACCTTTTAAACGAGACAAAAAAAAAAAAAATATATACTTATATATTTATATATATTATACTATTATATATTATATATATTATATTATATCGGCCGGAAATAAACTCCCCACCAAACCTATATATAATATATATAATTTTTTAGAATCAGCAGGACCAGGCGAAGGTCCACTCCAAGGTCCTAGGACCCCCAGACTATTTTTGGAGATATATATATATATACAGGCAAGCTGAATTTTCAGATAGTTTTTTTTTGAATGAATTCGATTCAACATTCATCCCTGATGATATATAGAGTAAATTCATCGAGGAGAAGTCAAAAGTAGTAGCAAATAACCACGGTCGATAAGGAAAAAACTTCGGCAATTTTTTCACAAACTTGCAAGAAACCCTACATTTTGTGCAAATTTTTTAATAAGTGATTTACCTTTTAGGTAATTTTGCGTATAAATATTTATATATATATATATATATATATATATATATATATATATATATATATATATATATATATATTAAGGTGTTACGGTAAAACTTAATAGTGCTAATATCGTGTATTACGGCCGCGTTGCATGTTTTTAGTGACCGCGTTAAAGATATTTCGTTCCACTTTCGTGTTTAATTTTAAGTAGTAAGGATGGCAGATGGACTAAATCTAGACCAAAGGGAGAATGGAAATGCAAATGAGGAGTTAGAGAGAGATAATGAAAATCTCGAGGTGAATGAAGGAGATAGCGCCCAAGGACAAGGACATGAAGGTCCAGGGGGGGGTAGCGATGTGCAAGGGACCCCTCCAGCACCAGATCCAGATCCGAATATTGGCCAAAATCCTGATCACACTCTTCTGAGGCAAAACCCCCACGGTATTGGAGAAGTGGTACCTCCAAGGAGAGAGGACCATCCCCCCTATTACTTGAAAACCGCCATAGTGGACAGCACACTGGATTCACAATTGATGCCCAGCACCGCACAGGGCGCCGTACCGAAAAAGAGCCGAATAAACTGGGGTGCCACAGACCCTCAGACACCGAAACCCCATGGGAATAAATGGGAAGGTAAAGAAATAACCGTAGGTGCTCTACAAGGGCTAGAAGACCCATTATTGAATCCCGATCAGGTCAGGAGACCAGCTCTCCCACCTGCAGGGTACAACCAGGCTGCACAGCCACCGCACCGACCCCTAGGTGGGACAACAGGGTACAGCATGGCTACACAGCCACCGCACCAACCCCTAGGAGGGACAACAGGGCACAGCATGGCTGCTCAGCCACAGATACAACCTCAAGGAGGGACACCAGGGAACAACACATATCATAGTGGCCACCCACAGGGTGCCCCCCCTCCATCTTTTCAGCATAGTGGTTTTCAGTACAGTGGTATTCCACCAGGGTATACCCCTATGCCTAACCAGTCGTATTCTTATCCCGGAATGTGGAATGGATATCCCTATATGCCTCAAACACCAGGAGTCCCAGTCTACCAAGCAAATCTTTTTACACCTGCCCTGCCTGAGGTGCCAGAAGCCTTGAAACTCCATGGTAAAAGTTTAAAGACCAGACTCTGGACTGGCATCCAGTATGAGGAGTATGTTGTTTCATTAAAGGAAAAACTCAGTGCTTTAGGCGCACTAACAGAAGAACAAAAGATTACTTTTGCCAGATCATCCATTACATCGAATTTAGATAGTGAAGCTAGGCATTATTTGCTCCATGATCCCGTTTCTGTTTTCTCTCGGTTTAAAAACTTAGAAGATTTTTTGGCACAGTTGAAGTCCTACCTTCAACCGGAAGATAGAAGAAATGTTTTCGAGATCTGGGTGGACTTTGTAGAATATAAAAGAGGGAAAGAACAACTTTTTACAGATTTCATAGTAGGATTAAAGAGTAGGCTTAGAAAATATCAGAGTAGGATGTATGACCTCGATAAGGAGGCAATGTTTAATTCTAAACATATAAAGGTAATGATCATTGGTAAAATCATGCAGAACCTGTCAGAACGCAGGGATGGTGAGAGATTAAAAGACAAAATATTGCAAGCCATCGATATGGAAATAAGTTTAGCTGAATTGTTAGACAAATTATATCTAATTTCGAAAGGTGCTTTATTGAGAATGGATAACAAGAGACAACCGGAACTCCGCACCACAAAAGTGTTTATGGCCCGAGATGAAAGGGAAGATAGGCAGAAACCAGAGTACAACAACTCTTACAGAAAAAATAAAGAGCCTGTCCACAAACCAAGATATGGGGATAAGAGACGAGAAGAGATGAGAACAACTAATGTTTTCCGGAGGAAGACAGATGAGACAAGAACAGAGCAGACTCCACGAAAAAACAGAGGAATATTTAGAGGAGTGACTGAACAAGATTTGAGAGAAAATCATATTTGTTTTTCATGCGAGGGAATCGGTCACTCGTCGAGATTCTGTCGCTGGGAATTGCCGTACTGCCGGATATGTCAAGGTTATCACAGACGGGGCTCGCAACCCAAGTGCAGGGATGCCCCACCATGGAGACCCTCTCCCGGAGAGAACCAAATGTTCATTCCATACAACAGCAAAGTCGATATGGAAAACGGCAGAAAGGCCCCGAAACCCGAACGATTTAGTACAGATAGGCGAGGGCCCAGGACCTTCACGAAGAAGAAAGAAGGATACAAGCCCTCCGGTGAGAAAAAGAGCACTAGAGTTTATGTGGCCGAAGGCCAACGAAGAGACTCTGAGTGTAGTGAAGAAGAAGAAGAGGAAGATAAGTCTTTAGATAGAGAGCCCTTCCTCTCCCTCTCCGAAGAAAGTACAGACAGAGGAAATTTTCGGACGGGGGCGAAGGCTGGAAAACAGTAAGAAGAAAAAATAAGAAAGGATATGATAAGTGGGGATTAAATGAAGAAAAAGATAAAAAGTTGCCCAAACATTTTTTCAGAAAAGTATTGAAAAGCCTTACAAACTGGGACACCATTTCTATACTAACGTACATCTTACTCCCTCAATAGGCAGTAAGGAGGCTAAAGCATGTGTTTTATTAGATTGTGGGAGCAGTATATCCCTCGTTACACCCAAGCGTTTAAAAGAGTTAGAGAAAGAAGGTAACTTCAAAGTACCGCTCCGAAAAACAGACTGGTGGTACAAGGCGTCGATAACAACCCAACTAAATTAAAAGGAGAAGTGCAGCTGTACCTCCGAATGCACAAAGAATATTACCTCACCACCTTCCAAGTAAGCGAGGTGCAGGGAGAACCCAGTTGGTCCATGCTGTTGGGAAACAACATTTTATCTAATTTACCCATCACTTTGAATATGTTTTCTTCAAAGATGTCTGTCCACGAAGGTAAAGAGATAGACATACCGGTCTTCGCCAAATATGGTATATATTTAGTCCGAGAACACACAGATGAGAGCCTTAGAGAAATAAAGGACTCCCCTCTGCCCAGAGAAGATCCACCCAAGCCATTAGTGGCCAAGGGGGAGAAAATTAATAATAGGTATTCTAAATATTTTAGGGATTCTGATCGAACTTTAAAACATTTAAACCAAACTGAACAAGCAGTTGCGAACCAATCTTTTCCACAGGAAAGGCGGACAACCCTGTCAGTCGACCCAGCACATGTTGCGCACGGTCCCCTTCCATTACAAAGGAAGAAAAACCTGTCAGTCAATCCCCACCGCGTCATGAACGGTTATTTCCCACAGGAAGAAGAAGCAACTTTGTCAGTAATACCCCCAAGCAGGCCCTCCGCGCCTCAGGGAAATAAAAGAAGTTCTGCATCGTACGGTACCGCTCAAGCCCAACTGAATCGAGAAACAAGGAGAACGGAGCCAGAAAAGGAAGAGATCCTAGCCTCCCCTCCACCTCACAGTTCTGCGCATGGAGGAGCCAAGCCAAAACACAAGCACACTTCTACTCAAAAAGAAAGTTCGACTCAATCGAAGAATTTACAGGCTTCAACGAACCCTGACCCTAACCAAAATGAACATTTAATGATCGATGAAGATATTGTAATCGATTTGAAGGTGATTGAAGACCACTATCCTGGCCATGGCAACGGGTAATATGGCATACTAAAGGTTAGACCTGAGATAAAGGATATAAACTGAGAACTCAAGATGATTTGGACTTTTGGAGCGGAGTTGTATCATGACCCCAGGCTCTTCTAGAGGACCATGTAATAGGGTAACAAGTCAAGTCCCGTTAGGAATATACGAATGTGCTCAGTACATAAATTTGGAGGAGTGGACCTACAATCTCCAATTTTGAAAAAAAGGGATTTAACTCTAGGAAATTAGTACCACTAATCAGCCAATCACTGATAGAAGCCCAGACGATAAGTGGACACAAGCGAGTAGTATCAGCCAATGTAGCCACGCTCCAAAGGTCTATCCAAGACAGAATTAAGGAAAGTGTACAGAGAAATCATCGGAAGAAAAGATGTCAAAGGAAGACGCTGAGAATAGCATCCTTGAAAAGCCAGAGTACTTAGAAGACTTGCTTAATCTTTTGATGACTTACCATGATGTAATAGCACTTGATGATGATGCTGTCCCGGTCTGCCCGCTTCAGAAGTTTAAAATTGAACTACTCCCTGACGCTCCTAAAGTAATCTTCCGTAAACAATACCGGTTACCCCATAAGTACTTACAGGACATCGATGATTACACAGATGCAGCGTTAGAGAAGGGATATATCAAGGCTTGTTACAGCCCCCATTCTTCTCCATTACTGGTAGTGGCAAAAAAGAATAGTTCAAGGCCAAGAGTGTGCCTTGACTATCGCTACCTCAACTCCTACAGTGTCCCGGACGTCTACCCTCTTCCATCGATAGAAGAAATCTTTACGTCACTCGGGGGAAACACGATTTTTACGTCGATAGATTTACTCGATGCATACCATGCATTAGAAATAGAGGAAGAGACCCAAAAGCTAATATGGCGTTTAGGACTAGGAAAGGGTTTTATTCTGTCCTACCCGCTTGACTTAGGGCCACCGAAATGCCCCATTTCCGTATGCATTAGGCAATGAACCATGGCTACTTAAAGGATGACCTTTAGGACCAGTTGCACAGTGTCTATCATTGACGACGCGTGACTAACGTGTTAGGAAAGAGACGTCAACCGGGGGGAAACCACTTCGGAAGTGGAGGGGGGAAAAAATTTGAGAAAAGTTCTATACTGTCTTTCCGAGGAAAACATATGGTTGAAGAATAAATGTCAAGCTGCAACTTTCGTTAACGAAAGTCTGCGTACAGTTTAAATAGATCGATCCTAGTTGATTTAAGATAGGATTAAGATTGTGGATTTAGGCAGCTCGACCCTGTGCAAAGTTTTGAAACTATGAAAAGTTTCTACCCTCCCGGCAAGAAATGTCAAGGAGGAACAGCCAGTCCAATTTCTTGGTCTTCTTCTTATTTCTCGGAACTTTTTGCAATAGACCAATTTCGCAGTCGTTTGCAAAGACCACTGTATGATTAGTAAAAAATGAATGTCCCCTTTTGTACTGGACAGGAAAGCTCAAAAGGCATTTGACACTTTTGAAGATAACTTGGGTGGTAACAACCACAGCATGACTATTTTCCTCCTGATTATAGCAAGGAATTCTTCGTAAATACAGATGCGTGTGACTACGGAATTGGGGGAGTGTTGTACCAGACTTACGACGAAGGAAAAGAGAAACCCCTTTCCTTCGCTCTTCGCCGGAGTGTACTCAGGAGGCGAAGTGCAGAAGATGTATTTGATACTTGTATAGAAAAGGAAATTGCCGCTGGCACGTAGTGTTTGTTTTGACGAAGTTCAGAAAATCACGGTATTCGGCAAATATATAAGGCTCACCATTATCACTGCTCATACACCAGCCCCTTTATGTCATTCTTCCAGGAACAAACCGAACTGGACGTAGTCAAGATGGAATACTGTTTCGGATAAGACAGTTACTCTCTCCCACTATAGTTTTACGTGAAAGAAGGTAAAAACCCAATAGATGAATAATAACTTTGCCCCGGCTGGCCCGGATTATTGAGTAGACACCAGCACCTAACGTTATTTGTAACTTGCAAGCGTCTGTCGTTGGTAACCAACAGAAGGTTGATTTAACCTGCGAACGAGGCGAACTTTCCAGTGGTAGTGAAAAAATAGGGAAACCTTCATTAAAGAACAAGAAAAAAATGTCAAGCTAGATAGGACAAATCTAGTAGCTGAAATGAGGTTTTAGGTAAAACTTCTCAAAGACCTATCACAACATATCTTTTTAAGGAATTATTATATACTGAGCGGACACTACAAAGCGATCCTTATTGTCATCCAGTCCCCGACCAGTATGACTCACGGTGATAGACCAATTGCCATGGCCTCGTTAGGGGCAGCGGACATGGGAAGGCCTATAGTAAGGACAGGAAAAGATGCAGAAGAGGTTGACAGGACGTGAATACGCTTTTTCCCACTTAGCAAAAGTTAGTTGAACCGCCAATTATTTCGCAGCCATTTGTCTGTGTTCTATGTGCTAGTAGTAAAAGTCACAAACCTCCCAGGTAGCACGATAAACAGATGTCCCTGTTGCGCCTCTACACACTTTTTCACCGCGTTCAGACGTCCGCATAGTAGTGTGGAAAAAAACCTACCCCACTGATGTACCGAGTCGTCGGGAGCCACAATAACTATACTAGTTTTCCTTGATCGTCTTTTAACGAACGTCCCCGTTACGTCGATACACAACGGAAACTAGGCCGGTATGGTAAACGGGATAGGACAAGTTAAATGAGTTGATCCTTGCACCGAGGCACTGCCAGAGGAGAGTACAATATCGTAGGCACAGCTGCTCCCCACTACTTCTCTGGTGTGTCCGACCGATAGTGGCCCTAGTGAGTTTCACAAGCCATGAGTGTTAAGGACTCTGTGCATGGCTCTGGAGGATAAAAAGGTTGGTAAAAGGTCAATGCCTTACAAAGACCGATCCCAAATACGGATGTTGTGTGAGAAGCAATTAAATGGCTGAAAATATCGAATCTTTCCATCGGTATCACATTATG
>JABUQX010097950.1:27500-30227 GCA_015478945.1 Trachelipus rathkii | reverse complement strand
TCACTTTCGGTGACTCATGATCATTTCATGATGTTTGTTTAGTGACACAGGCATAAATTGATTCCTATAAGAATAGCCCCTTCAATTTTATGATTCTTTCTAAAAAAAGTGTCGTCACTAACTCGATGAGTAGCTTAAATAGCGAATCATTCCATCCAATCATAATAACTTAAACCATTGTGCTCTATTTTTTTGAAGAAAACGTTTCTCAAATGAAAGCAACTGAAGCCTTTACAGATCAGAGCTGAACATTTAGAACATATCCTGACAAAACTAGATAAGAGAGAGGTGAAAAAAATCTTTTTCCCAATATGAAAAATTAATTTTAGATAATCGGTCCTAATACCGTTCACAACGAATCTTTCTTAACCAAGGAAACATGACGAATAGAGATGTTGGTTTTATCACTTATATCAAACGTTCAAAATTTAACTTGGCAAAAAGTCGGAAAGCACCACTACAAAGGCATGATCTGATACACTCTTCTAATTGCTACGCAATCATAATGAACATCTTGACTACCATTGATTTGGCTCATCGTATAATAGATTGCTGGAACAACTCATTCCATTTCAGTAATAGTCTATACAATTAGCATTATAATTATGATGAAAAGTGTCAAAGATGTTGAAACAACTCATGAGATGCTTTAAAAAACAAGACTTTTTCGGCAACTTGAATGAGAAACTTCCATACATGAAAATGAATTCTTGCTAATTTGGCCTACATCACTATGCAATGTTCTACGTAAGAAAATTGTGAAGAAAATACTTTTTGCTTTGAGAACAAATGATTCTTGAAACAAACGATTAACAACTTTAAGGTTGCTCAATATTTTCTCAATACTAACGAATATTCCTATCATAACATATGGATCATGTGCAATGGATGAAAACTCCAGCTGATGATAGTCGTTATAGGGCATTCCTATAGCACACTTTAAAGAATAACAGTTTCCACAAATATTTACAGTTTACTGCATTATTCATCGACACACTTTGTGTAAAGGCATCTTGTTACTTTCTTATTGTGGGTCACCTACATGAACGCTGAAACCACCTGCCAGATAAAATCCAGATGATAAAATCAAAGCTCATTAATTAAAGACCGTAATCTTTCGGAGCTTATTGCACGAAATGAGAAGACTCTTATGACGCCTGTTGCTGCATACGCAGTTTACGATTGGCTTTCAAATGCAAACTGTTAAGCGTCTTCAATAATCTGTATAATCACGTTTTTAGAATTTCTAATGCATGTGATGAGAACATTATAATGAAATACCTAATAACGCAACAATTATGTATATTTCAAATGTCCTAAGTGTGTTAACCCTTACCTTGAGTGACTCCATAGGTTACCTCCAGACCACGCATTGACTAAAAGACAAACCCCATCATTCTACACTCTGAAAGCTAGCCTTCCCAAGAGAGCGAAGCGTGCTTGACACCTAAACCTCCACGGCCCCCCGCCAACTCTCGGTCAGGCAGACACTGGCGTTAATTTAAACCGACATTATTAGATATTTCAAGTATTTGTGCAACTAAACGCAACAATATTGCTTATATTTTCAAATAGTCCTAAGGGTGTTTGAACCCTTACCCCTGATATAGTACTCCAGAGTGTTACACTGTGAGACACGATTGCTAAAAAGGAAACCCATCATTTACCTCTAAAGCTTAGGCTTCCAAGAGGAGCGGCATAGCGTGTCCTTGCGACACCTAACCACGACGTTCCTCAGCCCGCCCCAACACTCGGTCAGCTTGCAACACTGGGTAAGCTTTTTTAACCGGACATTATAGATATTAAAAGAATTGTCAATAAATACAAAAAGCAATTATTTTGTATATTTCAAAGTCTAAGTGGGTTTGAACCCTTACCTTGATCAGTGGTACTCCAAGAGTTTACCTCGAGACCACGATTGGCTAAAAGGAAACCCACATTTTACCTCTGAAACTAGCTTCCAAGCCGAGCAAAAGGCGAGTCATTGGACACCTTAAACCCTCGACGGGACCCTCCCGCCAACACTCGGGTATCGGGGCACACTGGGTAATTTTTTAACCGGACCTTATTTTGTATTCAAAGATATTTGTAGCATAAACGCACAATTTTTGTATATTTCAAATGTCCTAATCGGTTTCGACCCTACCCTTGATGTACTCCAGAACTTTTATTTAGGCATCATCCTACAAACCCAATCATTTTACCTCTGAAAGCTTAAGCTTCCCAAGAGGAGCGAAGCGTGTCTTGGACCTAACCTCCGACGGCCTCCCCGCCAACACTCGCGTCAGGGCAACACTGGCTGTAAATTTTTAACCGGACTTATTAGATATTCATAATAATTTGTGCAATAAAACGCAACAAATATTGTATATTTCAAATGCGTTCCGAGTGGGTTGAACCCTACCCTTGAATGTTACTCCAGAGTGTTAACCTGAGACCCTTTGGACTAAAGAAACCCATCATTTTACCTCTGAAAGCTTAGTTCCAGCACGCACGTGTCTCGGACACCTAACCTCCGACGCCTCCCCCCCACACTCGGTCAGCGGCAACACTGCCGGTAATTTTTTAACCACATTACTTAAATATCAAATATATTGGTGCAATAAACAAAACCAATTATGTGTATATTTTCAAATGATCCTAAGTGGGTTTGAACCCTACCCTTGAGATGTACCCCAGAGTGTTACCTCGAGACCACAATTAAAAAGGAAACCATCATTTTACCTC
>JABUQX010097950.1:0-20000 GCA_015478945.1 Trachelipus rathkii | reverse complement strand
TTTTTTGTTCAAAAATTTGTGACTTGTATGTGAACTGTTGACTTTATCAAAAGTTGTGAGAAATAGTGCCATTTGCATAAATTTGTAATCAATAAAAGAAAATAAAAAACTATTGAAAAGAAAATTGAAAATTAAAATTTTTGCCTCGTTATTTACTTTCGAAGGAGAAAGAAACTGTTTTATCTTTCATAGTCTAAAAAATCTTATAATACTGTTATTTTCGTTACAAAAAAAATTTATAAGTAATAGGAATTATTTGAAATCTGATGAACGGGACAATATTAAATGTTAAATGTTAAAAAAAAAAAATTGTTAAAAAATTGTTAAAATTTTAACTTTTCTTTTCATTAACCTTTATATTTGAACAGGGACATTATATAAATATAAAAATAATCAGTAAATAAAAATAATTAGTAAAGTTATAAGTTATTGGATCGAACAGGGACAATATAACCAATTTATAAATGTTATAAGATATTGAAATAAATGTCCTCATCCTTAAAATTGATATTAACTGAAATTTGTTACTTATTTCCTGCTGGGACAGCGTGGTGATTATATATAATGAAGTCCATCCCTAGGACTCAAATACACTGTACCAATTACCAAGGATAAAATTTAATTATATTTTACTCATTGACCTGATGGTAGGTGGTGGTTTTTGACATGATAGGGAAATTCCTCAGCAACAAGCAATGACATTATTTGTCTGTTACTGACGAACCACATTATCCTGAAAAATGCGTACCTCAGTGTTCCCTGCTAAAATGAATATCTGTAAAAGAATACATTAATGTTCCCTGATAGTACACTTACTTCAGAGAAATTCTGTAAAAAAGTTTTGAATTAGGATTAGTAAATAAAAAATATAAATGTAAATTTAAATAAGTTTTCTTAGGTACTCCTGTTATTATAAGAGTATATTACCATATTACCAAATTTTATATTTTTAGCTATATAAGAAAAATATAACAAAATTTGTGTGCGTGTGTGAATTAGTAAGAAATATTCTCGAATATATGAATATATTCCTAGAATATATGAACTTTGTAAACAAAAGAATAAACAACTTACTCCTCCTTTCACACTATTATTCTCTTTAACTTTGATCATCCTTCTACACCTTTAATGTTTACTTTGCTTGGAAAAAAATAAAATTTTATTTAAATAAAAATTTTAAACATTAAAATATGGGTATCTAGTTGGTATTGTAAAACGTGATTCGAATATTTAGGAACATGAACTGTTATCAGTCATAAAATGTTATGTTATTAAATCATGTCTGGACGAAATGTTATCTTATTGAATCATGACTGGACGAAATGTTATGTTATTCACTTATGACTGGGACGCTAGTTTAAAACTAAGTGTAACATAGAATAACTAAAAATCCTTTGGTGGTATGTAGTTACCTATAGTGTTGTGTCTGTTGCTTGTGAAGTCAATTAATGAATAAATGTTTCCATGTCGTTTGCATATACACATAATGCTCCATATGTAAGTATTACTTTCAAATATGTATGTAATGCCCACATATGAATCATCTTATGTATATCTCATAATTTACATCTATGAATGTATAGTTGTATACTAGTATTACGTTTATGAGATTTACATGTAAGAGATTTTTACTTTAAACGTGAAGTATTTAAATGTTGTTGTTTTAATGAAATAGGAAATCGTGGTATGTAGGTCAAACTAAATTACCGTTACCTGACCATTTTGTAATTAAAATTCCTAAATGCGTTAGGATTTGCTTGACTGTATTGATATGCTAACTCTTTCATTCATACATTTTAACGTTACAAGTAATTTGTAATGACTAAATTACATCATATAAGGATAAGTCTGTAACCTTGTTTTGTATGCAATCTTAAATAAGTTTAATGTGATACGTTAAAATCAGCTAGTGGTGACAATGTAATGTTCATACTATTTAAAACTTGATGTAATTACACGCATTGAATGATCATATTTGACGTTGAAAAATGAGAATTATGTAGTTATTATGACTTACACTAAACATTTATTATGCATTGATCATATATTACTAAAATTCAAATATTATTTTTATTCAAACTACCACTCATATTTATGTTAATAAGATAAATTATCTCTAAAATTGCTATCTTTTATACGTTGAGTTAATTATGCGAAACAAAAATGTTAAACAGATTACTGTATTGTGATATCTGTATGTGATATCTGTAAATGTAAAAATAATAATGTAGATTATGTAAATATAGCATCTTCACTATAAAAGTTATAATTGAATCTCTAATGTTTACCTAATGGTATACTTTTAAATGTTTTGATAAGTGAGGCATACTTCTAATCATCTGACTAGAGAAGAAATTCTTCTCTATTAAATTACAAGACGATTTTCTGCTTTAGTTGGATGACTAAAATATTACTTATATTTACTCTTGTTTCTAAACTGATTATACTATACATGATGCTTTTTAAATTATATCCGACTTCAAACTTTTGGTACTCTAATTCAATTTCATTAGAATCCCCAAAGTTGAAGTGGTATAAACTTACTTGTTTACTTCCTAAATGTGTTCTTACTCCTTGTGAATCAGCTTTTATGATATAGAACGATCTTGCTTTTGTGAAGCAGCTTGTTTTGCTTTCTATTACCAGAATCACACTTCCTTCTTCTAAATTTATTTTCTTTATTATTTAGTCTACTTTATTGGAAGATTTTAGCTTCAAACAGAGTTAGAGAAATAAGAGTGGAATCATTTTTCCGGAGATTTTACAACTCTATTGCCTTTCAGAAGGGTAATTGACTTACGCTTGCTTCTGCAGCCTTCTTAGGGCCTCTTAAGTCTCCTTCTCTTGCTGTCAGCATTATGTCTTCTTATGACTTTAAAGTATCGAATCAATGATTCCATTGACTTTACATTACTATGGATACACAGGTTCTCTTACTGGTCTAACTACCTTTGTCCTGAATCCATCTATATCTCTTTTATTCTTAAAATTTATCAGATTAAATAGTTGTAAAGTCAGTTCCTATATGTATGCGTTTTGAAGTATATCAGTAGAAGATATTTGCGAAATTAAGATTTATTGCTATAAACTTCTTTTGTTATTGTTCGATTCTTCTTCCATTTGAAGCAATGTATCTGGATAGTTGAACGTGCACTTTCTCGTATCCTTCAACAATGTCAAATTTCAGATTGGTAAGTTCTGATGATCCTATTGATCCTGTAACATGGTGCTTCTGGCTTCTTTGCCAACAATCTTTTCCTTAAGATTTTCCTATGAGTTTACTCATATCTGTATTCCTTGTTGAACTTCTTAGCAAAATGTTTCTTCTATGTTTCACCAATAATCAGTGAGATAGTTAAGGTTTCTTCTATGGTTACCTTAAGTATTAAATCTATCATTCCTTTCTTCCCGATCCATTTGTATTTGATCCGATGGATAAAGCTATGACATACTGTTACCTGGTTCCATGTCTTTAAGATTAATTGATCCGCTGGATAATACTGAGAGGTTAGCATTTGAAAGTATAACTATATATTTTATTTATTATATATAGAGGCTTTCTTCATATTGGAACCAGACAGTTGACCTGATGTGCTCATATCTATCCCTTGTGGATGAGCCTTACTTTTAGTTCACTCTATCATTATTATAGTTCATGTTAGCTTCGTCTAACAGTTTGGTGCGAAAGTTCACTCTCTTAAACTTTCACATTGTTTCATACATTATCTTAGCTATGATGATAAATCCATTAACAGCTTCACCAATAGAAAACGTTATTTTGAACTAACAAATTATCTCTATCTTGCACCTGTACTCTCTTTCACTCTTACAGCCAAGACGAAGGATAAATAAGACGAGAATAATACAAGAAATTGATTTTCAATTTAACCTTTTGCAGGGACTGATTCTCTGATTAATTTCTTTCGCTGTGAAAGGCTCTTTATTTTATTAAAAGTATCCTTAATGTGTGCATCGTGCGCATATCCGTTCTTTATTGTTGTAATTTCCTGCGAGGGTTTTGGCTGATAATTCTGTATTGGATTAAATGGCATTTTCTAAACGTTACTTTATGCCTTTTTATATGTGCATCATGTGTTCAATATTGTATCTTTATATTTCAACCTGCGTTTATTTGTATTCTTCTGATCACAAATAAATACCGTGCACCATATCTCGTGTCACCTTGAAAGACAAAACTTAGAGTTACACCTCTCGGGATTTTGACCCCTTTACCAAATTTGAAATCTTTTTGCTTGTACTTCCGCCACAACTTCTGGATTTTGTTCTTCTTTGTTCACAGAACGATAGGTGTTGGCATTGATCAGAATGAAACTTCTTGATTCGTTGTTATTGCCGAGTCACAATTTTAATATTCAATTGCTTGTGTTATGAGGGAGGTTTTAGAGTGAATTTACTACTATCCGAAGATTGACAATTGATGGTTTGTCACAGTCTTTTTACCTCTGTCCTCTTCTCTTTTCCACAATTATTTAGCCTTTCAGCTTTTTGAATATTCAATACATCAATCACGAAGGCCTGAAGAATTTGTGCTCATATAAGATTAGAATAGCTGGAAGGCGACATTTTGATCTCGTGTACCTAGAGAAAAGCATAAATTTCGCTTGATGCTTGTCATGCAGCTTCGCTTTCGGGCTTTTCCAGTCTTCCTTTTCTTCTATTAACTCTATATCTTCTGCTCATATGCGCGATGATACTTGCGATTTTTAAAGATGGTGGACACTTGTACGTCATAGTGTCATTAACGTTTACCCTAAATACATTAGAGTTGCGCGATGAAGTTTCTTTACAGAGACTATCATCAATTTGGATCAGCGTATTTTCCGAATTTCTTCACTTCGTACTTCCTACGTCTACTCTTCCTTCTACAAGAGGTTCTACACATCATTATGCGTAAAGCAGTATGATCCTTACAGCTTTCGGTACCTTCTCTCTACGTACCTCATCATTCTAGTTCACACTTGTGATCATAATCGAATGGACCATTCCCTTATCTCCTTATCAGAATCAAGATATCTGAATCAATCGGAGAGGTCGGACTCCAACAGTTCTTTATAACTGAGGCCCTTACCAGTGTAAGCTGCACTCATTCCCATTTGAATGACTATGCACGCTCGGGACGGAATTATTTCATCCTTTGTATCTTTACCAAAGGGTTGCAAGTAATGCTCATTCTCAGCCATACAGGATTCGGCGATGTCTCCACATCCAGTGTTCAACCGTATTCCTGACGTACATCATTTGTCCTTCCTCGAACCTAATCAGGTATTTAACTTGCAATTGGAATCAATCTTCGTGACCCCTTCACCTAAAAATTTACAATTTTGTATAGGTGGCCCTACAGCATGTTTTCTAATGCCTTATTATCCTCAGAATCTCCTTCAAAAGTGTCTGAGTTTTTCATCGGTACTGTCCTCACGAGTTTACGAATAAATCCGGAGTTCTGGAGACTTTATAATCATACAAGTCACCTACAAAAACATCACACATGAACGTTCGAGGCGGTCTTTCTTGAGACTTTATAACATTACAGATCACCTACAAAAACATCTTGCGATATTGTTCGAGGCGGTCCAGATACCTTTCTTTACTGGCATAAATCAAAATGGAAAGCTATTTTATGCGTTGGTTTGAAATGCTTTAAAAAAAAAATATACAATAATGTTACAATTTTCCCATCGAGTATATAAGATTGGGTTCCTGAAACTTAACTATGCTGTGGTGAATTAATATCATGTTCTTCAACATAATTTTTTCTATGCTTCCTAAACCTAAAAATTTAAATCGGCTGTGCCTTTTAGCCACAATTCTATACTAATCAACTTTCTTTCATAGTCAGTTGCCTTTACCTGAACTATGTAAGCAATGCTCAATCGAGTGAATAAAACTTAAATACTATATATATATATTATATATACTATATATATATATTATTTAGATATATTTATTATTTATATAATATATATTATTATAATATATTATATAATATATAATATATATATAATATATATAGTATATATATATATATATTATATATCATATATTATAAAATATATATAATATTATTAATAATATATTGTATAATTTTAAATTGTTTTTTTTTTTTTTCAGCCGAGAATTCAGCCCTCGCAAATATTTAATATAAGTTGTTTAGCGGCTAGCAGTAAATAAAGTGTCTCTTCCTAACTATGGCTAATTTCTATCGCCCTTGGAATCTATTATTTCGGATTTGAACCTATTAATTGGTCTATACCTCAATGCGTTGGCCTACTGCTATTCGTGCCAGATTTGTTCTGATTTAACAAACAGAACAAAAATCCATATAATATTTCTATTTATCTGTACGGTTTTCCACAGTTAAGAAGTGGCTGGAATCAATCCTTTCAATTTACGAGGCGCAAGAGTGACGGTTTTCAGTCACCTTGGCATCATTCCAATCCTTATTTGATCGATGACGTCTTACGGGTACATTCCCGCAACTTCCTTCGTTTAATGGATTGTCCCTCGAATCGCTTCACTACATCCAGAATATCTAAGCTTGGTAGTCCCGATCATGAGTTATTAGCGATATTAGTACTAGGTTAGGCTTTTCAAAGTTTCCAAAATGACTGTCCAATTTCCTTTTGAAGTTTGGTCCACTGCCCTTCTTAATAACACCTTTTAGCCTTGAATCTTGACTTCAGCTAAACCTAAATGTATTTCCTTTTATAGCTTGTACCGCCCTTGCCAATAGCGGGTGCAGAGCTCTTGATTACTAGCTTATCAATTGTCAAACACTCCACAACTTTCGGTAAGTTACGACAATTTCTGGATTCATTCTATTCACACATATTGGTGTCAATATATGGATTCCATTCTATCCATTTATATTGACCCGAAACATAGGTCATATTACCTAAAATGTACACACACGTTTTACGTGTATACCTACACACTTAATTATAAATTGTATTTGGCACTTTATATGTCTAAAATTCTAATCTTTCTACATATTAGGCACTTTACACATATATATATACATATATATAATATATATATATATATATATATATATATATATATTATATATTATATATAATATAATATATATATATAAGTTAATTTTTTAATTTCGGTACTTTTGTAAGTAAATTAATATACTATTTGGCAATTTTTATATTAGTAAAATGATATACTATTTGGCATTTTTATATTAGTAAATTGATATACTATTTGGCATTTTTATATTGGTAATATGTATACCTACATCAACTAACAATTATATATATATAAAATTGACACTGATACCGCAGTTATATTATTAAAATAATGATATTTTTGAAGTTCTTTTATGTACATAAATAATGCTTTAGGCAAAAATTTTACGTTATGTAAATTAATACTGATATATATATATTTTTATATTTGTATATAATAATTAATATTTCGGCATTCTGAGTAAATTAATACAGTGATTTTAATTCTTTCGCGTTAGTACGTTAATAATATGTTAAATGCCTTCTATATAGATATAAAAATTACTATTTTATTTTAAGCAATTCTTTGCAAATAAATTAATATCGTATTTTCGGCAATCTTTTGTAAATAAATTATTACTATCTTTTAGGCAATCCTTTATATATAAATGTATATAAATAAATACAAGTAAAATTTAGCTAAAATATGTCGTAGCTATTTCCTTTTAAAATCTACGTTAACCGTGATTAGCTATACTTAGCAACTAAGCATAAATTTGTGCCTTAGAATTTTGACAGCTCACAATTTAGAATTACGAGAGAATATAAGATAAAAATATTTTAAATAAAAATTAAAAAATTTGAGAGTATATATATAAAAAAAATATTTTAAATAAATATTAAAAATTTGAGAGAATGTAAGATAAAAATATTTATTATTTTAAATAAATATTAATTAAATATTAAATAAAAAATTAAATTAAGTACACTATATAAAATATGTTTAGGTAGAGTGTTATGTGTTTTACCTATGATGACACTACTCTACTACAGATGGTACACATTATATGGTACCAGCATTTGGTACGGCACCTTCTCGCAATTCTTTCTTGCGAAAGTTTCTCTCACCTGAGGTCTCTTTCACCTCGCGGTCTGATCCGCTTTCATCATGCGCGGCTTTTTGCCTATTCCGATGGATATGACCAATTATCTTCGGTACTGTATTGCTTTCTCTCTTAGGGCTTGTTTCCCTTTTGTCGATGGTACAGTACTTTTCTAATTTAGAAATAATATATTCTTCATATCCCTTATCGTTCTCTTCATCAGAGCTTAGTGCAATGTGGCACTCTTTCATTGTTTCTTTCGGAGCTATTTTACAGGGATCATGTTCATCCCAGTTAGTATGGTACGAGGGTTGAGTAGAGACTCCTTCATTCTCGTTTAAATTTTCATCAGAGGGTGATTTGTCATTCTCCTCAGCTTTACCCCCCATTTAGGGTTGAGATTTCACTCTCTGCTGACCAATTAGTTACTTGGTATACTTCTCTAGGATTACCCCTTTTGTTTTGCCTATGGGCTGCTCTGTATTGCCTACTTCTTTCAGATCGATTATTGTTTCTCCTTCTACTTTCAAATCTTCTTTCAACTCCTCTGGTATGAGGGTTATATTGTTCAGAATATTGCAATGGCTTTCTCTTGGTAATTACTTTCTTAAATCCACCTTTAATTCTGCTATACGACTGTTCTCTGCTTTTTCTACCTTTATAGCTGTATGAGTCGTGATCTCGATAACTTTTTGGATATTCTCCGTCTGAATATTCGTGTTGATGTTCACTCTCACTTTGGTCTATTTTATTTACTTTAGCTTTAATTATATCATGGAGTTTGATTGAGGTTCCTGACGTTTGAAATGCGTTTCTCATGGTTTGACCTCCTATTTTTATTTGTATCGTATTGCCCCCTATTTCTATGTTATAGTTTTCTCCTATAATTTTATCTTTTACTTCTTTTCTTACCCCATTATTCTCTTCTTCCTCTCTCAATTCTGTAGTCATAAATTTCTCTTCTTCCCTTTTTGTCTAACTTCTTTAAATTCTTTATTCCTCCTTTGCACTTGGTTCTTTATTTTATTTAAACTATATTTATCATTAAACCAGCTTAAGTTGCTTTCTTCCTCTTCCTCATCTCTATAATTTTCACTCTTCTCTGCCATTGTTCATTAACCGTTTGCTCTCTTGGCAATAAGGTATGAAAATTTAGCAATATTTGTCTCTGGTTGAGTGATTATAATCACTCACTACCGTTCAGAGATGCTTAATTTACTCTGTAATCAAATCTTTTAGGCCTAGCTGAGCCTTCTGCTATATACCAATTCGTGGCTCTCTTTTATCGTTACTTTACTTAAATTTCACCTTTTCACCCTTTTACTTCAATGAATATATATATATATATATATATATATATATATATATATATATATATATATATATATATATATAATATATATATATATATATATATATATATATAATTACATATACAGTCATACTACTGAGATGATATATATGGTATATCGATATTCATGGTTATATATAAACTATATACTCATCTATATCATACCAAAGTATATATATATGTTTGGCGACAACTCGTCATTTATGATTGTTATACTCAAAATAGATTTTGACCACTATAGTATTGTGGAGCAATTAGGAGAAACAACTGTATAACAAGATTCTATTTAGATTTATTTATATATATATATATACTATATATATATATATAAATATTATATTATAAAGCTTATAAATATATATAGATATATATATATTTATTATATTATTATAGAATAAATTTTACATATTATTATATATATATAGATAGTATTTCCTTACAAAAGCAATTTTATTACTTTTAAATGTGTTGTGTGGCATGTCATCTAAGTGTAAAATTTTGACTTAGAAGATTACAGTATCGTGAGAAGAAGGCGAAATTCATTTATGGTTTCAAGGTGTTAAATTTAAGTAATTTAGTTTTAAGAGCGTTTTAAGTATTGAGGATGTTCCGGATAGATGTCTCAAAGAATATGTACTGTTCGTCTAAAAGCAGGAATATTGAAATTTAAAATCGACAAGCGAACGCGGATTTTTGTCTTTTCTTTGCTCATTTTTCAAATTAATTGGAGTGAGCAAAAAAAAAGTTACTTATTTACTACTTGTAATAAAAAATGTGAACTTTTTCCACCTCGTATGAACTCAATACATTCATACACACACACTCGTGTGTCTAAATTATTATTATGGGGTGTTTTCTTATATATACATATATATCATATATATATATATATATATATATATATATATATATATATTATATATATATAATATATATATATATATATATATATATATATTTAATTACATTATATATATATATATATATATATATATATATATATATTTATATATATATATAATATATTATATATATACTATATATATATATATTTATATAGTATATAATATAATATACAGTATATATATATATAATTTGGTATTATTTTCTACACAAAATTGCTTTAGTCGTAAAAGATATCTTCAAAATACTTTGTGGACAGGAAAATGAAATTCAATTAATTTTGTAGTACTGTTGATATCATCAACGATAATACTTTCTGTTTTGTCTTTTGACAAACAAAAGAAGCTATTTTCTAAATGAATTCTTATCCAAGTTTGAAGATGAACTAATTTATTAAGTGCTCGCTAATATATGATTTTCATTCTTCATTTTCTAATCATTAAGACTCGATTAACTCTATTTTATTCCACCTTTATATATATATATATATATATATATATATATAATATATATATATTATATATATTATATAATATAATATTATATATATATTATATATATATATATATAGTTTATATATTATATATATAACTATATATATATATATATATATATATTACATACTATATATATATAATATATATACTATTATATACATATATATATAATAATATTATATATATATATATATATATATATATATATATATATTATATATATATATATACTATCATATATATATATATATATATATATATATATATTCCTTGTTATTTTATTAATATGAGTTTGCGTTATTTTTACAATGCAAATTTAAGGTGATTCTAAAAAAAAACCGGTTTTTCTTTTAAGTTAATATGAGAGAAAGTTTTATAGAAGCAGGGCTGCGAGCCGGCAAAATTTTTTTCCGGCTCCGACTCCGGCTCCGGCTCCATCATTTTAAAATTACCCGGGTCCGACTCCATTGGCTCCGACTATATCATTTTTAAAATTACCCGGCTCCGACTCCGGGCTCCGCCTCCAGCATTTTAATTGCTCGCCTCCGACCCGGCTCGGCTCCGGGATTGAGATTGTTCGCTCCGGCTCCGGTCGACTTCCGGCTCCGACCTCTAGTTATAAATTCCTTTTCCATTTACCAATATAGGAAATCATTAATTCTGTTACAAATTTTTATGGCTTGAATGAAATTGTAATGTTTGTATAACTCTTTATTAACCTAAAATTAAAAACTTAGAAAATATTTATAGTAAATAAATTTTTTAGAATTACAGAAAAAGAATAATTCACTTCTTCCTAAATTTTAATGTAATTCCTCTTTGAACGAACTTGCCTGTGAACACTTAGTATAAATTTTAATAAAAAAGTGTGTTTTATTCTTTTTTTTAAAACGGAAAATTATATTTTAGGTATTCACCTTAAAGTTTTAAAAATTTTCTCTTTGAAACTAGTGAGCTGGCCTGAACGTATGTAATTTAAATTTTATTTGAAAATATTTTTTATTTAAAAAAAATATTACAAATAAATATTTTCATCTTAAAGTTTAAAATAATTTCTTTTGAAAACTGCCTTAGCATATGCACCAATAAATTTATCCAAACAACTTTTTCTTAAAAATAAAACTTTCTTCAACTAAATCCTCCTTTCAGCGATCTCTAAGAATCCAATTTTATTACTTTTAAAGCAAAAATAAGCTCTCAATATTCACTTGACTAGGAGGCGAAGCTGTAATTGTGTAAGCCGCATCTTGAAAAATTTCTAGGATGTAGGGGAATCTCTTTAATATAACTGTAAATTTTTCTTGATTTCGGTTGATTTATTATTTTATTATTGCCTTGCATGGAATTCTAAATTGTATATTTCTAGAGGATTTTAGGTTAAAGGTCTTTTACTGTAGATTGTCTTTTTCAGTCGCTTTTCTGCATGCTCCAATTAGTCAAATATTTTACCAACATTTAACAAGTCACCATTTGCGGATCAAATGACCTTTTTTACTATCTGGACTCCGCATTAGATTCTCGATAGTATTGTTATTCATCTTAAGTCCTAGTTCACAAAGGAACATTCCTAGCTTTTATTATCAGATCTTCAGGTTCTGAGGAAGACCTCTGAACTGTGGATCAACAAGATGGCCGACAAAAATATTATTTGTTTTTCAGTTAACATTCTTTCCTTCTTTCTATTTAATTTATGTATTTCGACAAATCCATTTCTCTAGAAAAAAAAAAAAAAAAATCTGCAGTCAAGACTTCTGATTGAATTATTTTTGAGTGTTTCATTTGTTCCCACTAACTATCGGAGAGAGAAAGTTCAGGAATACCGGCAAGCATCATACTAATATGGTCTTTTAGTTGCAAAAGCCTTTCGAGCAATAAGACATGTACTTCTCCATCTTATCTCTTGATCTAAGATTGAACTTTTCCTGCCCAATGCTTCAAACCCTTTATTAGTATTGAGGAATTCGCACGCGGCTTTTTGCTGTTTTTTCGCTTGCTTAAAAAGGATTTAAAAAAACTTTTGGCCATGGTAATTGCGGAAGACAATTCACGCGCGCTAACATTAAAGTATGAACTTCACACCTCATTGTGAAAGGTTAATGTCACGGAAACATAGTTTTATTCATGGTTTTTATCAAGTTCATTCCTGGAAAAACAACGTATTTCTTCTTTCGTTTTGACATTCATAAAATCAAGTATCCCATTACCAGCCTTCCTTTCCTTCATTCTCATTGTCCTTATTTAAGTTTTCAATCGTACTGATCATGTTTGATGCGCTTTCCGTAACTAAGCTAGATACTTGCTCTTATTATTTCGAATTCTTTTTAAAACGTTCAATAACAAGTTCTCGGAGTATATTAGCTAAATGTGCGATTTCGGTATTCTTTTACGCTAAACGTAATTAGTTAATATGTTTTTATCTACGCCCACATATTAATATTAATAGCAAAATAATTTTATTATCCAGTCGGTGTATCATCCATTTTTAAATGCACGGAGCGTCCCTTTAAGCAATTTTAAGTTTATTTTTTGCTTAACCGCTTCTTCTAGAACTGTTTTCGAATATTTCCCGGTCTAAAGGAACTTCCAGTTTTGAAGTCATGTCTCCCACATAGTGCTTTAAATCCTGCTCTTGCAAAAAAATCCTAATGAAATTTTCCTTTGACATAGACAGAACAGTTTTAACAATTGAAAGAAGTATCCACTTTAGTGTGAGTTTTCAAAAATAAAGTTATCTGACAGCTTTTTCTTCACTTTCTTTTTAACAATTCGCGCAGCAAATTTGGATGAGAGCTTTTAAATGTCGCAAATTTAAAGGATCCGTAGAAGTATTGTGGCCTCATGATGTAACTGGTTGTTGGTAAACTCTTCTAAATCATGATCGTACTGACTGTTTCCATTAACTGTGCCCTAACTCATTTCATAATTAACAAATTAAGTACTTTTATTTCAGAGAGCAAAAAAATATCTCAAGTACATGACGGTGTTTCGGATTTGGCTTAGTTGACATGATTTTCTAAATAATTAATAAACTAATTAATTAAAGTTACCTCATAGAAAGTTGACAAAACTATTAGTTTTGAACAATAAAGAAACAAGCATATTCTGAAAAAAGAAGGATATATTTATATAGTATATATATATATAATATATATTATATACAATTAATATATATATTATTAAAATATTATTATATATATATATATATATATATATATATATCATATATATATATAATATATATAATACTTATATATATATATATATATATACTATATATCCGCTTAATCAGAAAAACACTTTACCAATGTCCCAAACTATAGAACTATTTAAGGATTGGAGGTGATCTTCTCAAATTAAGATATATATATATATATATATATATATATATTATATATATACACATTTATAATATATAATATAATATATTATATATATATATATATATATATATATATTATACTATAATATAATATATAATATAATTTATATATATATATATATATATATATATATATATATATATATATATTTATTATATACTATTATTATATTTTATTACTATATAATATATATCATAATATATTATATATAGTATATATATATATCATATAATATATCTAAAAAACATGTAAGTGATAACATAATAATTACTTAATTTTGTACGTGCCGGAGCCGGAGTAGAGTCTTTTTTTGCGGCGGCTCTGACTCCGGCTCCGCTCAAGTCCCTCGAAAATTTCGCCTCCGACTCCGGCTCCGGCATCCAGGCACCCTAAAGATTTCGCCTCGACTCGCTCCGGCTCCATCCCCTACAAAAATTTCGCCTCCCGGCTCGGCTCCCGCTCCAAACCCAAAACCGTGCGCTCACGGCCCGCTCCCGGCTCCGGCTCCGCTCGCAGCCCTGATTAGAAGTGTTTTAAAAATTCTATTATAAATGCTGTTTTTCCGTGTTTTACACAAACAAGTAAAAAATGCTGATACTTTAATCCGTATAAGCGTATTTACTACTGGCTTGTGACATGAAGGTCGAGTCTTTTAAATTGTGCCTTTCTGTATTAGAAAGTTTATAAAATTTTATTAAAAGATAGAATTTCTTTGTCATGTGATTGTTAATGTTATTTTATAACAAGTGGGATGTGACTACTAATTATGAAGTGATTTATGAGAGGCATATGAGAGGCAATAAAATTCTTGACTTTAATTATGCTATTTAGGGGATTTTTATGGAAGGAAGAATTACTGACTGCAAGATATTTCCCTTTACCTTACAAGGTATTCTATAAAGGTACATCTTAATATATATTTATATATATATTATATTATTATAATAATATATTATATATATATATATATACTATATATATATATATAATATATATTATATATATATATATACTATATATATATATATATACATATATATATACTATATCTATATATAATATATACTATATATATTATACTTATATATATATATGTATAATTAATATATATATATATATATATATATATATATATATATATATATATATATATATATATATATATTATATTATATATATATATATATACTATATATGATATATTATATATATATATATATATCTATATATATATTATATCTATACTTTAGGCAATGTTTTACTTGGACCTGTGAAGCTCTACCACAAGTTATAGCGATACAAGGATGTACATAAAAATGAGAAATGAACACACTAACCTTTTATCTTTTTGCTGCGATTCCCTGTGCTTGACAAAATGGTAAAATTTTGTTTCGTTCCTCTGGGTTTCTTGTTTTTATCTTCTGTAGCACATAAATGGTTCGAGCCTTTTCAGATCCTTTTGAGAAATAATCGACTTTTCGGGAGATTATTTGTCTTATTCCCCCCGAAAAAATTTTTGAGGCAGATTTTCTGATCGATGTTTGACGGATCTTTCTTTTCGATTTTTGATTTTTTTCATCAATAGGTTTCTACTAGTCCTTTCTTCGACCGTTACTAGTCCGCTTTGCCGAGCAGTGTAAGTCCCCTTTTTCGACCGCCAGTTCTGTCGCAGGAGCGTGCGATGTAAATGATCGTTTGAAGTTTGTTTCCCCCTTTTTTGTATTGTGGGGGGGATTCTTGATTGGGCGGGGGAGAGAGTCAGAAGGCGGGGGGGGGGGGGGGGGGGCGAACCTTTGCCAATATTAAAAGTTTATCTATTAAACTTTTTTGCACGTCATTCTGGACGTATGGCCAGAATTACCTTTATTATTACTTTGTATATGTCTTTCCGATTATCAAAAGTTTCAGCTTTTCTTGAACTAGTCTTGCTGTTATGTGTACTACCTACGGTTTGTGATATATATGTAATATAATATATATATAATTACTATTTCCTAGAGTAAATGTAGTTATTCCGCTGGAGTATTATGGAATAGTCAAGAAGACTTTTATGATCGACCCGGTATGATTTAGCCCTGGTATGGTTCAAATTTTCTTAAGCGCGAAATTATTAACCATCACGACCTCTCTGTTAAGGTTAAAAAATGAGAGATAACTCAGATCTTTCATTCCAACAATGAATGCTTCTTGCACTGCCCCTTCACTCAGCGGCGTGTATAAAGACATATGCCTTCTTCATATTAACTTTATTAACGCGTTAATATTATTATAGGCAATATATTTTCTTGTGATCTAACAATCACAATGTACTGTACTCTACTCATTCATGGACTGTTTTTACAGTTCTAAATTTTATCCATCATTGAACTTACTTGCAAAATGTTTATCAAAGTAATATTCAGAATGTTAGATTGTGTATTTTCCAATTAAATGAAAATCAAATCATAAAAAGAACATAAGTACTACTGAAAATTATAACAATACGAAACCTACATAAACGTAACGAAACCTACACGAAATTTTTCGAATGATAAATTCGAAGTTATAAAACTACGAAACAAACGAAAAACCCAGAGGGGTTGTTAGCTGAAATTTAAAACAATTTAACTATCTGCTTATATATAATTAATATATATATACAACAAATTATATCATATAATATATAATATATACTTCATATATATAAATATACTAGTATATATACTATATATAATTATACGTATAGTATTATAATACTTAATCTATATAGTATCTATACACATAAATTCACCTTTGTACTAGGTAATATCCGTTCTCCTGAACATACTCTATACTATATATAAATTTGCTTTGCTCTTGCTTATTCCATTCACTGAAATAAATATTCTCGCTTTACCGTTAGCTCTTATACTCTTTTATTTTCGAGTCATCATCCTATCTATAATAATATTATATATATCATTATTATTAAATATTAATTATTTGATCTGATTATTATTCACCAGTATGAATTCCATTATTTTATCATCATTACTTCATTATTCATATATTATCTATTCATTTTATCTTTTACAGATCTCCATTGTCATTATTAATTTTTATTTAATTATTATTATTAAATAAAGTTTGATATGAAACCAAGAACTCTTAGACGAATTAGAACATGTTTTTAGAGAAGTGTTTAAAGTTGGGCTTTCGAAATAAACTTCGAAAGACTTACTAATTAAAAAAACATTAATCCTTTATAAAATAAAAAATTAATTTACATCAATTCTTTAATGAAATTAATAATTTAATTTTTGATTTGTAAAAAATTGAAACTTTAAGTGAAAATTGAACTCAATTAAGCAAATTAATCTTGATTTTTATCAAAAAATGAAATTCAATCAAAAAATTTAATTTTGAATAAAGAAAAAAACTGAAATTAGTTTGAGGAATATAAAGGAATTGATTTATCATAGCCAACAGAACTGTCATTTACTTTCTAATAAATAATAATACATCTATTAATGATTTCTCTCACTTACGCCGTAGAATTAATTTTCACGGATTTGTCTCTCTTGTAAAGTACTTTATATCTAAAGTAAATTGATTTAGCAAAGAATATTAATATATATATTTACGATTATATATATACATATAACTTACGAGATATATATATATTATACTTATATATATATATTATAATATATTATATATATATATATATATATATATTGTACTATAATATACACTCTATACTATATATTACTTATAGATATCATAGTATATATAATATAATATATGATATAATATACTTAAATAATATATATTACTATATATATATATATACTAATACCTTATATATCATATATATATATTTATCCTAATAATACTAATATATCCAATATGAATATACTCTAATATTAATATATTCAATATATTAAAAATATATCAACAATATATTAATATCCCACATATTCATATTTAATAATTTAATCATTCTTAAAGAGCAATTTGAGATTAAGCTCTTTAGATTTTAAGTTGAAAATATTACGAATTTTGAGTCGATTATTTTCTCATGATCACCCCATCAAACACGAAATACTTTAAATATTTCGTTATTTTAAGCGCTTAGTTAATTAATATAATCTTTAAAGTTACTTAAATCTATTCTATTTCTTTGTTAAATTGTCAATTTTAGCGCGATTAGAGATATGAGCTCCTGGCTCTGTTCCTCATCTTCTTACTAACTTACGGCATTGTCGCCATATCCTGGATTCCCAGTTAGGATGTCTATTCCTGTGGGGAATTCTTAGTAATCTTGTTGAAATCTATTGAAAATTGGGAATTCAAATATAATATTCATAAAAGAAATTCGTTTTATGAAAAATAATCTGCAGTGAGCCCAATGGGAATTCTCTAATAATTAATGAAAAAACATAACTCTATTATGAAGTGTTGGTGCCCATCTGTTTTCCCAGTTGTTTTACCGTTTCACATGGGATTTATATATATTAAATAATATGTATTTACTTAATTAAGTATCCTGTTATTAGAATATTCCAGCGAATTATGATTATGGATTAATTCTAATGTATATCGTACTATATATATTATACTATATATATATATATACTATATATACTATATATAAACTTAATATTATATAATATATATATTCACTATATATATATAGTTATATACTATTATATATATACATATATTTACCATATATAATATAATACAAGTATTACTAACTATATATATATATACATATATATAATATACATATATATATCATTACTGTATATAATAATAATTATATATAATAATCTATACTCATCTAATAATTTAACATTATCATATTAATATATAAATATACGATATGTATATATATATCTATATTTTATTTATTTTATATTAAATTTTTTATAATATAATATTAATATATATATATATTTCTTGTATTCTTAAAACATTTAAATTTAACAATCTTTTCTTTAGTCACATTTCTAGCGCATCGATCGAAACATCAAAAAATTAATCTATCTTATAGACCCAAAAAAATAGACCCCTAGCATCCCAGAATGTATTCCATTTTACCAGACCTGTTGTAGTTTTTAGATATGGCATGTGGCTCTTCTAGAGGCTCTCTGACCCACGCAAGTTATATATGCAATTTGCTTGCGAAAGACAATTTCAAGTCAGCGATTTATCTTAAAAGTATATTAAATGTATATCTGAATTGTAAAACAATTTAATTTTTAAATACTATTTAAATTATTATTATAAGGTATTTCTTTTCTCTCTAATTAAAATATTCAAAAGAATTTTTTTTCTTAAATTTGTTAGGACTTTTTGAACTTCACAATAAATTACGCATATTTATTTCATTTAAGATACTTTCTTATTTTATAAATTAGGTTAAAGTGAATTTTTTTGCTCGAATGCAGTCTCATTGTCAGGAAACATAATAAATGTACCGTGATGAAGTAAAAAAAGGTCCATATAATCATTATATAAATTAACTATAGTTCCAAATCTATATATTACTACTATATATATATCATATCTACTATCTATACCGTTATTATATATAATATATAATTATATACTATATACTCATATATATATAAATATATATATACTTATAACTATACTCATATACTATTATATTCATTACTTTCAATCTTTCTCCATTAGGTTTTCCCGATTAACGTTTTTGGGATTCGTATATTAGAATGAAATTCAAAAGACTAAATCTCAGAGAAATTTCACGAGAATTTTGTATTCTTTCACATATTAATACTATATATTTGTTAAATCTCTCT
>JABUQX010097949.1:0-17500 GCA_015478945.1 Trachelipus rathkii | reverse complement strand
AAGGCACTATTTTTGTCCTATTTCAGAGAGACAAAACACCAGCGTCATTTGAAGGGAACTCCAACAGAGGAAGATTTCCGTCACAAACATTATAGATTTCCCCTTCACCGGGAAAATTCCTGACAAACAAAACCCCCGGTTTACTACTGATCTTTAACACCCCTTTTCCACCTACAAAGGTGAAAAATAGGGTTCACAAGTTACAATGTTCGCACGTTTATCCCTCGACCTAGACGTTATGCCTTCAAATGTTCAACGGTTTGGTCACCCCGAAAATACAGATAGGACAGGAAGACATATGCCCAATCTGCGGGGAATTATTTCACACTCCATGGGAAAATACCCCTAACTGCAGAAACTGAAAGGACCCCACAGTTCTTCCTCTTTCAAATGCCCTCTTACCTGTTTGAACAGGAGAGTTTTAGAGCTATGTACTATACATAAATGAGCAGGAGAGATGCTAACGCCAGCTCAATGAAAAATATCAGACAAATCAAAATCAATCTTACGCCACCAATTACAGCTACCCCCACGCCTCCACGTGTTAATCCGCCCACAACCCTATCCTAATAGAACTCCTCTCTTAAATTCCGTTGAAACTCAGGCAAATACTGCAACCAGTCTACCTGTACTGCCCACACTACCAACTTCTCAAAGAGCACAAAAGCAGCCCTTGATTCAATCTCCCGTCCAAAGAGCCATCAACAAGCCTATCCTGAGCATTAACTCTCAACAAGCTACCAATGAAACTAAGCTAGCTCATCCAATACAAAATTTGGAAAACACCTCCTGCCAAGACACACTGTCCCATACTCACCAAATTGGTTCACCAAACTTATGCAAGAGGACGGTCTCTTTGTCCCTTAATTCGCCTCCCCCTATTACTAAAACCCCTGGTAAAGATGTTAAAAACACACAGAAAGAATAGTCGCCCAAGTTAAAGATATTCGTTTAAAAATAAGAGCAAACCGAATTCTTAAGCAATAACACAGTAACCCCAGATGTAAAAAATGCAATCAGAAGAGACCTCGCCATTAAGTCTACTTCTGAGACAAAATCAAAGGCTTCAAAAGACTGTACCCAAAAACAATCCCAACTAATGAACAACTCACCAACCAATCATCTAACAGTCTACAAGACAGTTTTAGTTCCTCTGATTCTTCCTATAATTCTTCTCCCGAGTTTCCTTTATCAGCCCTCTCTAAGGGATTCTAAACCCTAGAAGATGAATTGAGAAAACAGCTCCCAAATGGAGCTGATGCCGATACCCATTCTCTTTCTATGCTTCCCTGCAACTTCCGAAAAAAGGTGAATGGAGGAAAACTGTTCAACGAAACGGGCGCAAAACGCTCTAAACGTTCTGGTCTGATGGAGCATGAGATGCGACCAGAGCGTCCCCATTCCCAATAAACTAACCCCAATTCTCCAAAATCACCCGCATGAAGAAGTACTGGAAAATTCTCCAGAATCAGACCTTGCCAATTCAACGAATCCCATATTGGAAATCGATGCGTAACCCCCAAACATTCTCAAAAAGACCAATACCCTTCTGGATACACCTTCCTTCCCCATTTCCAGGAAACCACTCTATGTCCCTCCCACACTTCTGAATCTGCTTGCCAAGCGGTTTCTGATACTGCTCACTAATAAATATGAGAATTACGAATGCTCTTTATAAACCAACCAACCCACATAATAAGTTGGACTTAGTTGATATCAACTTATCTCGCATTCATGGTGAAGCTCTTTCAACAAATACACTGAAAACTCCTTCCTAAAAGATGTCATACAACCTAAAAAAATCTCTGGGTATGACTTCCCTCTCCCCCCCAGGTTTTGTTCCCTTCTCGCGAGACCCACGTCTTCAATCTCCCTCTCAATCATGATGAGTTATGAATATTATGATGGTGGTCCATTAGAGACAATTGTCTCTAAGAGACCACCATCTAATATTCATTACCGTAACCATGACTACTTCCTTCAATGGAATTCACGCTGGCTATTACTCTAATTTCGAAGAACTTGCTCATAAACTAATAAACATATGTACACCAAAGTGTATATGTTTACAGGAACTTCGACTGATGTCATCGTGACTTCTTTCAACCATCTGAGTATAATCGGCGTTAACTTCTATAGAAAGAAATACTTATAGGAGGGCAGGAATACTCATTCACAAATCTATCCCCTATTCCCGTCCCTCTCCAAACCAAACTTCAAGCAGTAGCGGCAAGAATTCACTTGTCCATCGACATTACTCTATGTTCAATCTACTTAGCTCTGAGTATTGAATTTACTAAGGTCGACTTAGCAGATCTTTTCAAACAGGCTCCCTGCTCCGCGTTGTTATACTAGGCGACTTTCAACCTCCGCACCCTTATGGGGTGACTCTTCCACTCATCTAAGTCCCAAAGATCTTTAATAGATCTCCTAACCCCCTTTTCCTTGGGATGCATTAACACAGGACTCCCAACCTATGAACTTTTAGATACACACACTTCTTCTTGTATGATATTTCCTTGCTCCCATTCCCTTATGCATCGTTTTACATGGTCCTGCTTTGATTATTTATTCGACAGCGATCATTACCCAATAGCATTAAATGAGCTTGTTCCAAGCCAAATGCAAAACCCAACTCCAGCTGGCGTAATGATCGAGCGGAGTGGGCTCCTTTTTATCAGGCCACCGCTATCCCTCTTTCTCCTTTCAATAAACGATTTCCGACTGTTGATGATGCCTTTTGCTTCTTCCAGAAAGTAGTCATCTCGGCAGCGGAAGCTTGCATCCCGCAGTCTTCCTCAGGCAGGCGGTCGCAACCCCTTGGTGGTCCTAAGAGTGCGCACAAGCCAACCGAGAGAAGAAGAAACTCTACAGGCAATACAAAAAGACCCGTACCACCCCAAACATGATTATTTTTAAAGCAGCCGCAGCGAGATCTCGGCAAATTAACCGTCAAACGCGCAAACAAATCATTTCGAACTTACATATCGACTTTTTTAACTCCACAACTCCCCTTCCTTTAGTGTGGAAAGTTACACAGAAAATATGTCGTCTCTCCAATAACTCCTCACCCACAGTTCTCCGTTATGGGCCTGATATAACTGATACGATTTCCACTCCTGCGGTGGTAGCGGATGCGTTAGGTTATAGCTTTGCTAGCCATTCGAGTTCATTCCGCTACACTGAAGCCTGTTCAAAAACTTGAGAACTGACACAGCACGCACAAGACTTTTCAACAGCGAAAGGGGAAGATAATACCTACAACCGTCTTTTACACTTGCAGAGTATCAAAACTGCTCTTGCTAGTAGCAAAGACGGCGCTCTTGGTCCAGACATGATTCGTATATCATGCTCCGTCATATACATCCCTCGGCATCAGCATTTTTGCTGGATTTATTTAACAGAATCTGGATCGACCTTCTTTTCCATCTATTTGGACTACAGCGTTTGTAATTCGAGACCAGAACGGGAAAGATTCAGAACCTGCCGTATAACCAAATACCTATTGAACATGCTGAACCTGCCATACCTGCTAAACTTAATAAACATGCGGTTCTACACCTACTCCTCCCTAAACCTGCAAACATGCCGAAGCTTTTTCAAACTTCCAGTTGGCTTTCGCAAGAATCGTTCGACCGCGGACCCCTTGTTAAAAACTAGACCATGACATCCGCGAAGCCTTCTCAACTGGTGGATGGTTCTGGTGTCTTCTTTGACCTTGAAAAAACCTTACGACACAACGTGAAGAACTTGGGATCCTCCTTACACTCCATTCGCTCGGTTTCCGGGGACAACTCCCTCTTTTCATAAAATGTCTTTGTCAAACAGATCCATGCAAGTTCGGTGCTCTTCTATTTTCACGCCACTTTACTTTGGATGAAGGCGTTCCGCAGGGAAGTTTAATTGTACTACTATTTGCTCTCGGATTTAATGATATTGTTACCTCTATTTCAGTGACTGTCAATTTTTCTCTCTATGCTGATGACCTTGCGTTCATGACATAAGCCTCGTGCCAGGCTGCCTTTCTCGAACGGCAACTTCAACTATCGAAAATATTTCACAGTGGGCTAGCTCCCATGGCTTCCATTCTTTCTCCCACAAAACCCTCCAGCATGCTTGTAAGAAAAAAGGGAACGAAAATTGCCACCTCTGCCAGCGAACCTAACGTTAGTATGCGTTCGCCCATTCCTGTAAACTTCCACAGTCAAAATTCTAGCGCTCATCCTAGATGACCACTTAACATATGCCATCGCATATTTTAAACACCTAAGAACAAACTTTCATCGCACCCTTGACCTGTTACGTCATATCGCCTCAAAATCTTGGTGCTGATCGCAAATCCCTTTTACGTCTTTACGTAGCCCTCAATCGATCGAACTGCGATTATGCGGTGCAGTGATAGGGGTCAGGTCTCCATAACACTGACGAACCTGTTTAGATCCCATCCAAACGAAGCGATCCGTAGTCTCCCCTGGAGCTTTCATCGTTCCCCAGTGAAAGCTTGAAAGTGAATCCAACTGTGATGCCATTCTCTCTTCGAAGAGAATACATCATGTTTAAATTATCTTCGTTTTCAAACCCCATACCGTCTGCTCTGACACCGATTCTGGGAGAGATACCTCAGAATCCTAAATAACTGGCCATTTGCAAAGACAGTTCATAAAACATCTTTAATTTCCTCAACATCCCTTTTCAAAAAGTGCTGCCCTTCTCTCTTTGACGACGGGTACACACCTGGCTATTCCCCTCTCCTACCATTTGCTTGGTGTCTCTGACATCTCTCTCCAAATCTAGCCATCCTATGCCCTGTTAAAAGCATCATTCCTGCTCATGACGCAGTTCACGATGAATTTACTCCAGTGTTTACTGATGGCGCTCTAAAACAGGACAGTGTGGGTGCCTCTGCTGTCTTTCCTGACCGCAAACCTCTCCCATCCCTTCCCCCTTTAGCCTTCAATTTTACAGCCAGCCAGTTAACGGCTAAATGATTGCCCTTTCTCGAATTCTAATCCTTCACCAAGATCCTTATATGTCGTTTATTCAGATTCGCTTAGCCCGCTACAAGCGCTTAAAAACCCCTTATTCTAAAAAAGCAAATGGTATCAGCTGAACAACAATTTCTTTGACTTCTCCACTCCCGTAAAAACAAATTGATTTTATGTTGGACTCCCTCTCATGTAGGGGTAACTGCAATGAAATGTTGACAGAGGAGCGCCCAAAATGGCCGCCTCCTCTTCTCGAAGTTGTTCCATACCTCCCGGATGCCATTCGACAGGGCCGCCTTCCCATCAACTGATTTACTATCCTGCTCTCGACGGGGCTTCGATCTTGTTTGCCAGGTGCTGGGACGAGTGCATCGCGGGAAGAAACTCAGAAACATTTAAAGCCGAACATCGGTGAGTGGTCTTTCTCCCACAGACGAAAGCGCTTACATGAGTTATTACTTGCACGCCTCCGTATTGCCAACACTAATATCACTCACAGTCACTATTATGTTCACGAGACCCTCCTCCCATTTGCAATTTTTGCCGTCGCCACACCCCTCTGTTCACCATATCCTCATTGATTGTTCCCATCTGGACCCTATTTGCTGTTCACTATTTTCCTACTTACGGTCCATAACACCTTCTAAAAGATTATCCCATATCTTATCTGAATCTTCCCACTTAGCAGTAACACTATTTTTTATCTTCAAGAAGTGAATATTCTTTATAGCATTGATTTTGTTATGTAATCTTAAGATATTAACAATGCAAGGATAAAATTTTATTTAGTTTTTATTTATTTTGGACGACTGGAATATTCATTTCACCAATCAAATCTTTCTTTGACATTTGAAACATAATAACAGCGGGCCCTCCATGGTGCTGATTTTTCAGCCCAGTGTGGCCTCTTCATTGTGAGCCGTTGTGGTAGGTCCTGTACACTAACTCAAAAAAAAAAAATATATATATATATATATATAATATATCATATATATATATATATATATATATATAATATATATATATATATATATATATATATATATATATATAAATTATATTATATATATATATATATATATATATATATATATATATATATCAGCTCTTGATTGAAAAGGAGAGAGCATACAATGAAATCCACAAGGGTTGGGGAAAACTATTCAAATCAAATTAAAGACCCACATGAACCGTCGTTACACAGCGTTTGAAAAATGGCAAGTCCGAAGATGTTTTCCAGACTTTACCGGTAGAGAACATGTAAGAAGGAGCCTAGCGGTTAAATCTGAAGTCAAAGAGATGTAAAAACAATGAAAGTAAAGTATATAAAGAGTGAGTGTAGCAGCAGTTCAACGGCCAAAAAAAGGTTTGATAGAGATTGTTAGAACAGAATAGTCGAATTCAGAAAAGTCCTAGAATTTAGAATTTTAAAAGAAGATCGGTGTGGGAGGAAATACCCTAGATAAGTTTTCCAAACTCCATACATGGACGAACAACGACCCTAGACAAATTAAACAAGCCGGTAGTGTGTAAAGATTCTGAGGGGTTCAAAGTGGAGAAGGTTAAGTAAAAGAAATATTGTAATCCTTCCAATAAAGTTCACAGGAAAAGGAAATACTAAGAATATTAAATACAAATGAAGGTTACAAATAAATGTTTGAGTTGTTTCTATAGAAGAAGTCGTAGATGTATTAAAGAAGAATATGTCGGTTAGATAGATAAAATAACTAAGATCTTAAGTCATTAAAAGCAAACATGCCTCAGATAGTAATACGATGAAGATCAGAGGTCAATTGCTCTAATGCAACTCACTTAGCTTTATCTGTTTATTAATGAAGTTATTGCAATTAGGAATTATTCTATATTTTAAAAAATAATATCCGAAATTTAGGGTATACTAAACTTTCCTCTTATAAGTGCACGTGTTCAAATTAATTATTGAACAACGTTTACAGTCAAATAACAAGGTGTGAGATGCGATGAGATGTCATCGTACCAGACAGCGAAAAATGTCCTACTGACGGAAATCGAATGCGTAAACAACCCTTAAAGTAATGAGATTCTTTCTTTCAAAACCAATCAGAAGAAAGTTAACAAAGGAATACGACGCACGAACGAACCATATCAGTTCAAAAAAGGGTATATATTCTCGCCGCAACAACAACAACAACCAAACAACAACAACAACAACAACAACAACAACAACCAACAACCAACAACAACAACAACAAACAATAACGCTAGTACAAAAATAAGTTACTTTATAGGTTAACCAAACGAATATGTGCTAACGTAAACCTTTTTTTCCGATTAATAAAGCTAACATAGCATGACAGAACTAAGAATATATTGTACAATGGCAAAACCTGCCACACACCTACGCACGAAAAACTACTAACATTAACAAAGTTCCCCACTTAACGCCAGTAAAGTAACTAGCATTGCGTACAAACGTAACCTATTCATACTTTTCCCAAGCATATCTCAACAAATTAAAGTAATATTAGAATTGACAGGAAAGTAATATTGAAATCAAATTAAATAGACAAAGTTGTAGAATTATCATTCAAGGAAATGACTAACTGTAAACATAACAAAGTTTTAACAAACATACATAAACAAAGTTCTTTAAATAAAAATATCATAGTAATTGTAATAGTTTACTGATTTAAAGCAGTAAATCAGTAAACAGTAAATCAAACCACCAACCCCTCCCCACCCTTCGCCTCCATGACCTTTTGATCTTTAGATCTAATGATTCAAGTCATATTTCAAGTACCATTTTGGATAAACATAAACACAAAAAATAAGTTCTTTATATTCTAACCATCGAATATATGCTAACTTAACAACGTTTTTTACATTAATAAAGGCTAATAACATAAGCCTGAACTAAGAATAATAATGTACAATGACAAAACCTAACATACATTACGTACGAATAAACTACTAAACATTAACAAACTTCCCGCGCTAAAACAGTAAACTACATAACCACTTCATTCAAAAACCTAACCTATTCATTACTATTTTCAAGCATATCTCTAACATATCAATGTTAAATTTTACATTAACATCGTAATATTTAAAAAATTTAGCATAACCATGTCTAAACATCATACTCAACAACAAATATAATGCTAACGTAACAAATATTTTACATCCAACTTCGTAATATTTAACCAAAACAATTCATCATAAACCTAGTCTAAATCATCATAAATCCCAAACGAATATTTGCAAACATAACAACAAGTGTTTACCAAACATAACATAAAAATAACAAATTTTACCCCGACATAACATAAAAAAATAAGTTCTTTATGAATAAAGTATCACAGTAAAGCGTAATAGTTTACTATTTTAAGCAGTAAATCAGTAAATCCAGTAAATCAACCACCCCATCACTGCACCCCCTACCCATCCACCCGCCTATGATCTACTCGACCTAATTGATTTAGGTCTATTTCAGAAGTATCATTTTGGGATCAGCAACAGGTAAAACGAATATATCTAACAAAATCCCCTACCAAGTGACCAATCTATCAAAAATACCAGTGTCTGAACTATGAAAATGACACTATTTATTCAAAGTGTCACTCTTCTCGAGTATAACATTCATATTGAAAATATGAATAACGTAGACATTTAGCAAAATTCTCTGGCAAACCTGACATTACTCAACAAAAAACTTTACCTAGGCTCACGTTTTCTAACACATCATCGTCAGTAAACACAGTAATATAGCGGGTTTTTGGGCCTCAGCCCGAAAGGGCTGAGCCTTACCCCTCCTTCGGAGGGCTAATGCCCGCTTACACCCCTTCGGGGTGATCTCCCCCTCTCAGGATTCACAACCCTTTCAAATGGGCTCATCCCCTTGGTTTTCCTCTCGGGAGGATGGTGTGTTGCTTTAGATTACTCTTGGGTTAATGAAACCTGTTTATTCGTAAGTTAGGTACGTTTATGTAAATCATTACTATGACAGGTGACAATTAACATCTGATTTGATAGAGAAAATGAGAGTTTTTGTAAGATATTACTGTTGTACCGACGATGATGTGGTTAGAAACGTGAGCCAGGGTTAAGTTTTTGTTGAGTATGGATCCATGTTAGCCAGAGAATTTTGCTATGTCTCACCGTTTATTTTTTCCCCAAAATTTTTAGTTTTTTTTTTTTCAAAATTTGGGGGAGTTATCTCGAGGGACAAGTGACACTTTGATTGAAGATAGTGTCAATCATAGTTTCAAGATGCTGGTTATTTTTTGATAATGGTCACTTTGTTAGGGATTTTGTTAGATAATACGTCTTTACCTGTTGCTGATCCAAAAATGATACTCGAAATATGACCTGAATCAAATGGTCGATAGATCATAGGCGGCGTGGCATGGTAAGGGACTGCCATTGCAGGCGTGTTTGATTGCCTGCTATGCTGATAAATGGTCTAAACTCAGTAAAACTATTACGCTTTACTGGATATTTTATTCAAAGAACTTATTTTTATTGTTATGTCGGGGTTAAAACTTTGTTAATTTTTATGTTATGTTTTGGTTAAAAACTTTGTTATGTTTGCCATTATCGTTTGGGATCTATGATTATTTAACGAGGTTATGCATGAATTTTTGTTAAGATATTACCGAAGTCGATGGTAAAATATTGTTACGTTAGCATTATATTTGTTGTTCAGTATGATGTTTAGACATGGTTATATGCTAAATTCTTTGTTAAATATTAACGATGTTAATGTAAAACCATTAAACATTGATATGTAGAAGATATGCTTGAAAAAAAGTAATGAATATGTTAGGGTTTTGTACGAAGTGTTAGGTAATTTACTGTTGTTAAGCGCGGGAGTTTTGTTAATGTTAGTAGTTTATTCGTACGTATCGCACTTCGTTAGGTTTGTTCGTTGTACATTATTTTTTCTTAGTTCAGGCTATGTGGTATGTTAGCTTTATTAATGTAAAAAACGTTGTTACGTTAGCATATATTCGATGGTTAGAATATAAAGAACTTATTTTTGTGTTATGTTTATCCAAAATGGTACTCGAAATGGACATGATCAATAGAAATCAATTAGTAATCAAAAGGTCATGGAGGAAGGGTTGGGGAGGGATTGGTTGCGTTGATTTACTGATTACTGATTTACTGCTTAAAATCAGTAAACTATTAACCTTTACTATGAATTTTATTTTAAAGAACTTATTTTTATGTTAATTGTTTGGTTTTACAAAAACTTTGTTATGTTTACAGTTATTCATTGGTCTGTATGATAATTAGACAAGTTTATGATAAATTTTTGTTAAATATTACTTGTGTCAATGTAAAAATTAACGTTAATTTGTTAGAGATATGCTTGGGAAAAGTATGAATAGGTTACGTTTTGTACGCAATGCTAGTTACTTTACTGGCGTTAAGTGGGGAACTTTGTTAGTGTTAGTAGTTTATTCGTGCGTAAGGTGTGTCAGGTTTTGCCATTGTACAATATATTCTTAGTTCTGGTCATGCTATGTTAGCTTTATTAATGTAAAAACAGTTACGTTAGCACATATTCGTTGGTTAACATATAAAGAACTTATTTTTGTACTACGTTATTGTTGTTGTTGTTGTTGTTGTTGTTGTTGTTGTTGTTGTTGTTGTTGTTGTTGTTGTTGTTGTCTAACGAGAATATATACCCTTTTGAACTGATATGTTCGTTCGTTGGGGTCTATTCTTGTTTACTTTCTTCTGATTGGTTGAAAGAAAGAATCTCATTACATTTAAGGGTTGTTTACACATACGATTTCCGTCAGTAGGACATTTTTCGCTGTGCTGGTACGATGACATCTCATCGCATCTCCACACCTGTTGTTGATATCTTCACGAGAAGCTTCGTTATTCCCAACGATGTGTCATTTATATTTAATCGTCAACCAGATAGCTTTACAGAGGGTAAAACTTTACGTTATTTGTCTTTACCCATTAGGTATTATGATGGTTAGGTACGGTTATGCTAATTTTTTTGTTAAATATTACTATGTTAATGTAAAATTAACATTGTCATGTTGATGATATGTTTGATAAAGTGTGAATGGATTATGTTTTTGTGAGCATTGTTAGTTACTTTTACAGATGATAAGTTTGGACCATTGTTAATGTTAGCAGTTTATTCTTGCTTAAGATGTGGCTGGTTTGTCGTTGTATATTATATTCTTAGTTCTAGCAATGTTATGTTGGCTTTATTAATGTGAAAACTTTGTTACGTTAGCATACTTTCGCTGGTCTGTATGATAATTACACTAGGTTATGGTAAATTTTTGTTAAATATTACCATGTTAATGTAAAATTAACATTGTTATGTTAGAGATATGCTTGATCATGTGTGAATAAGTTACGTTTTTGGATGTTATGTTATTTACTTTACTGGTGTTAAGTGTGGAACTTTGTTAATGTTAACAGTTTATTCGTATGTAAGTTGTGTTAGGTTTGTCTTTGTACATTATTTTCTTAGTTCATGTTACGCCATGTTAGCTTTATTGATGTGGAAACCTTGTTACGTTAGAGTATATTCGGTTGATCAGTATAATAATTAACCAATGTTGTGTGAAATTTTAGTTAAAATGTTACTGTGTCAAGGTAAGATTAACGTTAATATGCTAGAGATGATATGCTTGAAAAAGTAGGATTAGGTTACGTTTTGCATTCCATGTTAGTTATTTTATTGGTGTAAGTGTGGAACTTTTGTTAATGTTAACAGTTTATTCGTGTGTAAGTTGGGTTAGGTTTGTCTTTGTACATTATTGCTTAGTTCATGTTACGCCATGTTAGCTTTATTTAATGTCGGGAATCTTGATTACGCTTAAGTATATTCTCGTTGATCAAGTATGATAATTATACAAATGTTGTGATAAATGTTTGCTAAATGTTTACTGTGTCAGTGTAAGATTAACGTTAATATGGTTGAGATATCCTTGAAAAAGTAGGAATCGGTTACGCTTTTGCATGCAGTGTTAGTTACTTTATTGGTGTTAAGTGGAAAACTTTGTTAATGTTAAACAAGTTGTATTGAACGTGTTGTAAGTTGTGTTATTGTTTGTCTTTGTACATTATTTCTTAGGTTCATGTTTACGCCATGTTTAGCTTTAGTTAATGTGGAAACCTTTTTACGTTAGAGTATATACTCTTTGATCAGTATAATAATTAACCAATGTTGTTTGAATAAATTTTAGTTAAATCATTACCATGTTAATATAATTAACATTGTTCATGTGAGAGAAAATTGTTTGACAAAAGTTGTGATAGGTTACGTCTTTGTCATGTATGTTGGTTACTTTACTGCTTGTTAAGTGTGGAACTTGTTTAACGTAACGTTTTATTCATGTTAAGCATGTTCAGGATTTGTCGTTGTGTATTATATTCATAGTTCAGATGATGCTAAGTAAGCTTTATTAATATGAAAAAACTTGTATACTTAGCAATTATATTCACTGATTAGCTGTATAGAAGAATTTGTTTTTACGCTTGATGTTTATTCAAAATGATAATCGAAATGTGACTTGAATCAATAGAATCAATAGATCAATAGATCAATAGATTCAATAGATCAATAGATAGTCAGGAGTGGTTGCGATGGGTGGTTTGATTTTACTGAATTTACTGCTTTTGGTATGTAAAACGTACAATTTTAGTAAAAATTATTTGACTTGAATCAATAGATTCACAGATCATTAGAATCAATAATACGCATCAATAGGATCAATAGTCATGATTGAGGACAGCCGAAGGGTAGGTTGGGTGGCTTGATTTACTGATTATTGATTTACTGCTTAAAACATGACAATTTTAGAAAAAATTTGACCTTAATCAGATAGATCAATAGATCAATAGATCAAAATTGAACAGTGAGGTGGTTGCGATTTTGGTTTATTTTACTGATTTACTGATTTAGGGTATGTAAAACATGACTATTTTAGTAAAAAATTTGACCTTAATCAATAGATCAATAGATCAATAGATCAATAGATCAATAGATCAATAGATCAATAGGATCACACCGTCAGGCAGGGAGGATTGGTGGCTTGATTTACTGATTTACTGATTTAGGGTATGTAAAAACATGGACCAATTTTAGTAAAAAATTGACCTTAATCAATATATCAATGAGATCAATAGATCAATAAGATCAATAGATTCATTACCGCATCAAAAATGAAAGGAAGGTAGGTTGGGGGTTTATTTACTGATTTACTGATTTTATGTTATGTTTATAAACATGAAATTTAGTAAAAAATTTTACCTGAATCAACTAGATTCAATAGATAAAATAGATCAATAGATCAATAGATCAATAGATCGACAAGCTGGTCAGGAGGTGGGTGGCATGGTGGTTTGATTACTGAATTTACTTTGCCTTAGGGTATGTAAAACATGGAAATTTTAGTAAAAATTTGACTTAAATCAATAGATCAATAGATCAAAGAAGGGTCAATTGAATCAATAGATCACGACTGGACAGGAGTGTAGGTTGGGTGGTCTTGATTTACTGATTTACTGATTTAGGGTATGTAAAAACGTAAATTTGTAAGTTATAAACATAAAAAGAATAAGAAATTTTATTTATTTATTTATTTATTTATTTATTTATTTATTTATTTATTTATTTTTTATTTTTTTTTTTATTAATTATTTTTTTTATCACTCATATAAAAACATAATAAAGACCATCAATATTGTATCATTACACAAATATTTAATAACTCGGCACCGCACCGGAGCCAGCACCGGTGCAGCTGTCAACTCCTACGCCTCTGTGTCAGACTCCTCCTTCCTCATTCTTCATTCCTCATTCTTCTTCCTTCATCCTTCTTTCCTCCCTTCTTCTTTTTCCTTCATCCTTCTTTCCTTCCTTCCTCCTTTCCTCATTTCCTCCTCCTTCTTCCTCTGTTTTGCATTCCATGCATTTCTTCTTCTATTTTCAAATGGGGACCCCTCTCTGGGGGGTCTCTGGACTCCGAAACCGAATCCGACTCAAACTCCGTCTCCGACTCCGAATCCGAATCCTTTCACCAAGTTTCAGCTTTCTACGATCAATTTTAATTTTTTGTGGGGTAGCGTCCCCCCTTACGGGGGAACGCAGAGGGACGTAATCTCGTCTCCGACGAGATTACGTCATCATATAGCTCACTCCAAATTTTAACTCGATACGTTAAGCCTAACATGGTTTTCAGGACGAATTTGACCTTGGCGCTAAGGGGGGCAGCATCCCCTTAGGGGTGACCTACGGTCACCAAAACTCACCTGTGGTCAACCTGTTCGATTGGGATTCGTTAAGCCTAATCTTTACTCGGAAAAGGAAGCAACAACAAGGGCGTAGCGTTATATTTCACCTTCGCTCTCGGGGGCAGCACCCCCTTAGGGGTGACCTACGGTCACCAAAACTCGCCTGGGATCAGTTTATCACACACAATAACCATATACCAAGTTTGAAGGCGATAGCTCTATTCCTTCCTAGCGAAAAGGGTGGCCTCGGAAACTGGGCACTATACTACAGCTATATATAAATGTTAATTATTGTAATTATTTTCTTTCGATTATATTTTTCATTGTTAAAAGTCAACCAGAGCACCTAGAAAGACGATTTAAACATTGATATAGGGGTAAAAAACATCGATAAATCGATTGGAACCATCAAAAATGATCTACCAACCATTTAAAGCCTTCTAGGAACCATAAAGCCCCCCTTTTGGGGACTAAACCTCCGAAAACGGTCTTCCAGACCTAAATTCGTCTCACCGAGCCTTTAAAAACCCTAACCTTGACACGTCAAGCTTGAAAAACCAAATGTTGCTTTGCAACATTTGCAACATCCGGTTGCAACTTCCGGAAGCCGGTTTGGCCGTCAGTTGTCTACCCTATACTACTTATATATATATACTATATTATAATAATATATATTATATAATATATATATATATATATTATATTATATATATATTATATAATATGATATAATATATATAAATATAATATATATATTATATATATATATATATATATATATATATTATATATATTTATATTGATTAATTGCTATTAAGCAGCATTTATTGGGTCTTAATTTCAACATTCGACGTCATGGTGTTGTTCGTAGCCTAAATTCGATAATTTTCATTTATTTGGCACAGTGAAGAAACCAAATTTTCGTCACTACGGGACCTTAAGACGGCGGTCGAAGAGGAATGGAAGAATATTCCGCAAGATTTTAATTCTACGTTGGTCAGGTCTTTGTGAAACCAAACAGCATCAGCTAATTTGGCTTCGTCTAAATATACTATATGATACCCAACCCATGGAACGGATTATCCTAATTATTAAGAATAAATATTCTTTCATTATCATCACCTTTTCTATGTTGAATTCCAAATTTCCAAAACTTCTTTCTTCTTTCGATTTCTCAATTTCCATTCCTATCCTTGTAAAGGGTTGGAAGGGTAACTGAAACACCCTTAAAATGGCATCTTTTTAACGGTAATGAAATGACCTTTCAAACCATATATTTTTTTTTGTAATATAGTATCATAAAATAGCTAATAAATGTTATTCAAAGTTAAAAATATGCAAAATCGTTCAAATCTTATAATAATATAGTGTTATTTTACATATTTATATATATAAATATATATATATATATATATTATATATATATATATATATATATATATATATATATATATATATATATATATATATATATATATATATATATATATATATATATATATAATATATATAATAGATATTTTCGAGGTGTGTGTGTGTAGGTGTGTAGGTTTATTTGCGTATGTATGTGTGGCCTACTATACAGATATTTTCAACACGTGGCGGAAATTGAAATTAAAATATTTTTTCAAAAAATTATAACTTTAGACCGGTATGTTTTAAGCATGATAGGCCTACTTGTTAGTCTAGCGTTCCATACCCATTAAAGGGGAACGTCTAAACGTGCTTTCCACCAGCAAAATTATTGAAATGTTTTTAGCGTTCATTCTTGGGTATTTGGTTTTCTTGCGGAAGGATACTTAACAGTGTGTGAGAGTTGCTATGTCTGTTTTCATTTTTGGAAAAGTAATACGAAGTGATATATAATATTGTGTTTATTAATAAAAAAAGTGAGAAACAAGTTAAAAAATTCGATTTTACACCTGTTTCAGTGTTAATATAATTATATATATCAATATATAATATATATATATATATATACCGATATATATATACTATAATATATATATTCATATATATTATATATATATATAAATATATATACTATATATAATATATATATATATATATATGCGGTACTCCTGTGTTATAGAATCGGTGTTTTTGTATTTTATTTAGAAATTATTTTACTTATTATTATTAGAAAATAACATTCTCTCTATATTTGGATGGAAACGACACAGATGTAGTTGTGAGAAATATTAAAATATTGCTTCACCACCATAAAACTATATGACCCTATAATTTTTTTTTAAATAAAAAAAGAAGCATCTGGCATTGAAACATGGATTTCCGGAGTGGATCCAAGAAAGTGGCTATTGTGAAAATATTCTAAGCTTCTAATAAGTCAAATATCATATCCAATTCATTTCTAGAAGTGCTTCTTTCATTTGAGTAATTATGTTGCAACAAATCACTGATTAGAACATGAATTACTACATATTTGAGATATCCATTGTTCTAGATAGCAATGTTATTAGTGATTACAGCAGTGAGGTCAGGCCACATCTGCTGTAACGTCGTATCATCTAATCTTTTGATTAAATTATTTACTGAAATGTTTTTAAAGCTTCAATTTGCATTTGCAGTGATGATAAAAAAAAATTTCAGTTGGTATGTTTGATTTAGTTTTGGAACTGATCTTGCATACAAAATCAAGCTCTTCTTCAAATGAAATGTATAATGAAAGGGATTATTGTTAACCATCACCTTAACTTTGGTTGTTTGTAGCTTTTCTTTTAGCTTTCAAACATCATTTTGAGCAATTACGGAGTGATTGAGATTAGTGTCAAAAATTGGATAGACTTAAAATATCAATCCCTTTCTGTGGTGTAAATAATACTTTAATTCTATTAATCATTGAGGATAATTAAGCCGTTTTCGTTTTAGCATTTTGTCTTAGCTCGATAAGACAAATTCTTACGCATTTTAAGAAACGGTTTTTCGTGCCAAAACGACCTGCGAGAATGATTTTCTGGATTGCTTATAACTTTGTTTACAAACATTACCAAAATCATAATACAGTGTTGGAAATGATGTCTTCCCGGCCACGGAGAACTCTCTCTCTCTCTTTCTCTCTCTCTCTCTCTCTCTATATATATATATAGTATTATATATATTATATATATATAGTATATATATATATTTAATTATTATATAAAATCTTTTACACTATTTAAAATTATTAACAATATATATGTATATTATATATATATACTATATATATATATTATAATATATACTAGTGAGTGTATATATAT
>JABUQX010097948.1:12500-23020 GCA_015478945.1 Trachelipus rathkii | reverse complement strand
ACTGCTCAAAGGCCAATCTGTTCCGGGCTGGATACCCACCTCCCCTCCGTACTGGAGTGAGTACGTGTAAAATCACTTTATATATTGCCTACTCTTTTCAACTTATTGTATTTACTGTATTTTAATGCTAAATACCCTAAAAAGACTTGATATATATGAAAAAGTAATTTTAAAAAAAAACAAAAAAAAACAAAAATTTTGGCCTTGGGTCTTTTTAAAAAAACGTGTTTTTTTTAAAAACAATAATAAGAATAATTTAATATATATATATATATATATATATATATATATAATTGTGGAGTCCCGTCTAGTCTCATTAACAGGAATACTGTATTAAAACTATAAACATTTAATGTGCTACATAAATGGTATCAACAAATTATTTGAAGTTATTTTTTATTGATTTTCGTACATTTGAGTTATGTCTCCAATAAATAACTCAAAATGACGATTATACGAAAATCATAACAATTATGCTACATTCCGTTCGTGTAGGGATGAAGAAGCACTTTGGAAATTGCTTCATATCATCGATACATCGATATCATCATTATTTTTTTATCAATTTTTTTCATGATTATCAAAGATTCGATTTTATAGACAAAATGAACTTACATAATTTTTAAAAAAAATTAAATAATTTTGCAGGACCATTTTTTTTTATGTAAGATACAATAAAATTTTTAAAAAAAATATAATAAAGCTACAGATATGTATATATATTATATTACGACCATTAAAAAATTTATTAGGTAAGTTAACATAAAGCAGAATTTTTCCTTTAAAATTATTAATTTTTTCTAAAAAAAATTATGTTAATTCATTTGTGCATAAAATCCGAAATCTGGTGATAATCAAGAAAAAAAGGGAAGGTGCAAGTGTAAGAGAAAGGGCGCGAGAAGGAGCTGATCTATAGTAAGTTTTTTAAAGTTTATAATTTGCTAACATTTGTTGGTTTTGTTTTCCACTTAAAAGTTTTTTTATTCGTTTTGTTGAAACTTGAAACCACACATATGTAAATTTTTTTCTGTAACCACTAAGCATAAATGATAAATTCCAAAGAATAATAATTAAATCAGATAAGTAGCTGTGCGCGCGAGGAACTGAGAAACCGTACTACATTATCCTAACCTATGCCTAACTTTACTTAAATATTAAAATCTATTTACTTACTATTTCTTTTCATTAAATGTAATTTTGTACCCCCCCTCCATCTGAGAAAATGTTTGGCTTCTATTTCCCACAAAATTGTCATTATAAATATTCATGTTCTTCGTGAATACAGAGCTTATCTATTATATATATGTTAATTATATTATATATATAGTATATATGTAAATATATATAGTATATATATATAGTATATATATTAATATACTATATATATATATCTATAGTATATAATATATAGATATAATAGAATATATATATATATATATAGTATATAACTATATATATATAATATATATTATATACGTTATATAAATATATACTATATAATATCATATATATATTTAATATTATATATATATATATATAAACACATAGTAACTATATATATTAATATTTATATATATTAACTTAAATGTATAATTTATATACTCATCATATATTATGATTTATATATGATATATTAATTAGTATTATATATATTATATTATCATTATATATATTATATATATTCATTATAATATACTATTATACATATATAATTAGAAAATCATATATATAATATAATATATATACTAAATATATAATATACTAATATTATATATATATAGTATATATATAGTATAATATAATATATATATATATAATATATATATCTCAACTATTCGGTACGTTACAAATAGAACTCGAAAAGTTAAATTCATTGAGTCTATTCAATAATGGTATATGATTCTAAATTGAATTTAAACGTTATCTAGCATCTGAAAAAATTAAAAGGTTTTGAAAATACAATTTCAAAAGCCAGAAATGCGATTTATAATAAGTTATCAGGTGTCTAAATTAAACGTTTTTAAATTGAAAAATTTTGCAAAATTGTTTAAATAATAAAATACTATCCACCAAGAATTAAACATTTTAAAGGGTTGTCTGTAAAACCTGTTTAATAAATAAAATTATTATACTTCTAAAATTAACCTTTCTAAATATGACATTGACAAATTAGAACTATCTAAAAGTACCGATTTTCCTAATTAAACATGTGAAATTATTAGGTAATTCTTTAAAAATTAGTTAGAAACGATTATATGCTCACTCATATTGAAATAAATATTAGTTTTCCTAGAAAAAGTAATTTAAAAAGAAAAAAAAGAAAAAAGCGAATTTATTAATAGTTTAGGTTTCTTAAATGTACGATTTTTAAAGAATTTCAATATTTGTTTTTTTATTAACTATTCCTTCGACTTCAATTAGTTTGTTGAAAAGGCTGAGAATTGTATTTGTCTTTCTAAAAAGCACACTTTTTCTTAAATTTTACACATTACAAGAAAGAGACCTGTTTTAATAAAGTACGATTTTTCCTAAAATTCAACATATGAAATTTTGAGTCAGATCTTAAATAATGCAAAGTTATAACGGTATTTCATCAGCATTTGAAAAAATAAGGTGTTGTCATTGAAATGCTTGATTTCAAAAAAAGCAGAAAACGTTGAAGATATTAAGTTTTACGTTCTTAAAATTGACGTTCGAATGAAAATTTCTAAATATTTCAATATTTTTATAATATCTAAAATAAGTTAAATATAGTAATTAAAGACTTTTCAATAACGTACTAATCAACTTTCAAAATAATACGCTTTTTATCTAATACACATATACAAATTTTTAAACTCTTATAAGTACTAATTTTCCTAAGTTCAACATGTAAATTATTTGGTTAATCTAAATATTGAAGTTTTTAAATCTGTAATTTCAGTACATATTTGAAAAAATAATTGTTGCTTAAATACTATTCAAAAAGCATAAAAAGTAAATTATTAAAATAATTTATACGGATACTTATAAGAGACGTTTTTAATGAAATTTCATATATTTTGATTTTACGATACCAAAAAATGTTTTTAAAATAGAAAAACCTTTATTATATAAAAATTTACTCTTCCAATAAAATTACTCTATTCTTAAACAATGATACGAAATTAGAACTCTAAAAGTACGATTTTTCCGCTACAACATATTTATGATAATATATTGGTAAATTTCAAAATTGAGTATTTTATATATAGTATTTCATAGCATCTTTTCACAAAAAGGTTTTCATTGACCAATGCACTAATTACAGATAAGTCCAGAATTGTGAATTTTGCAAATAGCCAATTTATCTTAATTGACGGTTTTTAATGAAATGTCAAAATTTGTTTAATATCCAATATTTCATTAGTTGAGAAAACCTGTTTTAATAAAAAAATTTAACTTCTAAAATTACGCTTTTTCTTAAATTTTCACATTACAAATTTAGAACTCTATGTAAAAGGTCATGTCGAGCATATGTTCATTCGTGCATTTGAACAATTAATTAACTCAAAATGCTTACAAATGTGGGAGTATATTTGAACGGATAATTCAAAATTTGAAAAGAGTAATGGCGTTTCAAATGAAAAAAATGCAATTTCACAAAAGCCAAACAAGGAGAAATAGGAGGGATTAAGTTATATTGTTTTGTCTTAAGACGATGTTTGAAGTGGAGAGTCAAGTATGATGCCTTTAGATAATACCAAATATTCATATAGTAGGTGTAACCATATTTCTAATTAAAAAACACGTGCTAACTTCTAAAGAGATACCTCTGTGCTTAAATGTGTCCCATTACAAGAACTATTATGAATTGTTAAACAATCATTGTGTTCATAAAAATATTTAACATTGAAAATAGTTTGGTAATTCTGAAAATTGAGATTTAAAAACACTTGATTTACAATGGACACTTTGAGTAAATAAAAACTATGTTCCATTCGAAATGCAATTCACAAATAAATTGCTTAAACGGTACCGATACAATATTAAATAGGTTTTAGGGTTCTAAATTGACTTTTTTAATTGAAATTTCCAATTTCATTTTTTTTTGTAAACATGATTATGTTTTGTGATGGATTAGTATTAATAAAAAATTTAACTCTTCGGAAATCACGCATTGTTGGTTTCGCAAATTTCACGATTACCAGAACTATAATAAACGTCGGTACAAGATGGTACACATTTGCCCAGAAGTCGTCCAAACGATGTAGAAATTATGTTTCGAAATCTTAAAAAAGAATTCGGGTGAGGCCACAATGGTATTTTCATCATCACCATTGTTATTATTATTATATGTTCATGATAATCGCGTTTGCAAGAAATGGGCAAAAAAATAATTTCATCTAAATAAATTTTTTTCTGAGAATGACAGCTTATTATAATTAACAATAACACTTAATGGCAAAATGTCAAATAATTGTCGAGTATTTGGTATAAAAACCGTATTGTGCAGATGAAGAACAAATGTAAACTGGTCGTAAACTAGTGAGGCTGTTTCTTGAAGATTGTGTCAGCATTGTAACTTGAAGTTAGAAGCTCTTAAAGGATGTACAGTGTGTTCCTACAAATTCAAACATTATGAATATGTTTCGGAAATCTAAAATTTATTTAACCATATTATCACCATACTGTTAAGAAACAAGTAATGTTTCCATTTTAAATCATTCAAAAAGAGAGCTAGAGTAATAGTAAGTACTATAGTATTCTAAATGCTTTTTAATGAAATGTTCTAACAGTTTTTGTAATACACAGAAATGTCATAAATTGTAAAAGAGCCGCGGTTTATAGACACAACGAGATAACCCAAGGGCGAGTGAAACGACTGAACGAAGCATAGCGCGCAGCCCGTTCTAAGCCATCTCCACATACCAAATTTAAGAACGTCCGATAAAAACTGGTGTACAGACTGTTTCCTAAATTTCCACGGAACCATTTTAAGAATTATTGTGAGTAATATTAAAATTGGAATGATTGTGGTTAACGGTATGTCCACTTGTGGATAAGTAGACCACGTGAAAATTGAGTGTGTTTCATTACAATGCGAATTTCAAAAGTCAGAAAGAAAAGCCGGAATTTGAATACAATTGTTAGGGTTTGCTACTGTATACGTATTCGGTAAGTGAAATTTGCATATTCTTTGTTTTAATATACCAAAATTCATGTACTGCTTGTAAAACCGCTTTTAATCAGAAGCGAATCTGGTATAAGCATATCACGCGTAAACATCAGTCCTGCTTTATTCTTAAACGCACACTACAAATCTGATAAATCCTTAAATACACGGAGGTTTTCACCTAAACTAGTGTCAACAGTGGCTTCAATATTTATGGTCTAATTATTTAAACCATCTGTTTGTTCGTTGTACACACCGTTTAGTGTTTCATATTTTGAAAAAATAATTTTTTCATTTGCAAATGTGACCAGTAATATAACTGAATTACTTTGCAGTGGTCTAAATTACGGTTTGTTACTTGGTAAAATATGCAATCATGGCGTTCTTTATATACGCCAACATGATTCATAGTTCGGTAGAAAACCATTTGTTAATGAAAAAATGGGGTAAACTTCTAGAAAAGATGACTCCTATATATCTTGAAATTCGAAGTTACGGAACTTTATGGAGTCCTAAAGGGGTACGATTTTCCCTAACATTCATACAGAATGAAATTTATTTTGATCTAAATCAGTATTGTCTGTCGTCTACTCTAACCCTTTACGTAGTCATAAAAATTAAGTTTTAATAAAAAAAAATCAATAAACAACAAAGATAATATATAAAGTGAACCTAAAGACGTCTAAAACATCACAGATATTGTTAATTTATTACCAAAACTCAGGAAACCGAAAAGATATAAACTAATTCGTTAATAACCGTCCAAATCACATTTCTATAAACAACGCCAAAAAGACAATCTTCCTGTACATCCAGCAATAGTGAGCAAGCCGCAAAAAGAAACGTTAAGCAGGGCAGGAAAAAAATGCGCTATAAGCAGGCAAAACAGAAAGATAGAGCATATCAGAGAGCAAAACACTAACAAGAATAAGTGAATTTCGAAACACCAAATACCAAGCAAAACACGAAATAAAATGAACACAAAAACCGGCAAACAGAGATCAAAAACAAGACGGTGCGCTCGCAAAACAACAGAAAACCGATAAACAAAATTGCAAGATACCGCATCAGCAGAAAAAACTTAAGAAATTTTCAATTCAAAAACCAGACAAAAAAAATAAAAGCTCTTCACATGACCTGAAAAATCAAAGTTGAACATAACCAAACCAAAATATGGTGTTAAAAACAAAAAAAAAAACCAAACCCGGCGAAACGGCACAGAGCCATGAAGAAACGCAAAAAACATAAGCCAACAGAGACATATTATACATGGGGCTTTAAATGAAAATTAGTCCCATAAAGATTATATCCAACTCTATCTATCCAAAAAAAATTAAGTTTTCGAGGAATAACACCCACAATATAAGCATGAAAAACACAAAAAGTAGGCAAAAACGAAGAAATGCAAGACAGAACTTTGGAACGAGATAAACAGAGGAAAATAACAGATGAAAAGGCAGACAAATTTTACATCTGAAAATAACATCACATCCGAAGCTACTGAAAAATAATCTCTACATACACGTCTCTCAAAATCTACACAGACTTTAGAACGGATTAAATGAGTTAGAGAAACTTATAATCCAAATAGTGAGCGGAAAAGATTACGACAGCTTCACAATGACGCATACATCTTAAGAGGTAGAAATGTTTCACTACACAACGACCAACGAGAGAGACAATGACATAACACCTAAAAGAGAATATATATTTCTCTCTCTTTTTATAGAAATGGACTAATGTCAATAGAAAACTTGTTTAATATATATGATATAATAATATATATATATATTATATATATATATATATATATATATATATATTATATAATATATATATATTATATATATAAATTTTATGAATATAGATATATTATATATATATATATATATATATATATAATTCTGAATGACAGCTCTTTTATCTCCTTTTTTACATAGTAGATTCAGAAACCACGGGCAGTCTAATAACATGTCTCGTGTTCGGTTATACAAAACGGCTATTATTTGTGGTTGTATTTTTTTGAATGCTTAAAAATTACCTAACTTTCTTACTATATACTATACTATACTATTTATTATGGCGTCAAAGTAAAGTGTTGTGTAGAAATACTTTACGGAAACGTCTAATGACATAAAATGTTATCTTTGCAATAATAAGTTTTCAAGGACAGGACGAGAAACGACTTCGCTGAAAAATCATTTAAGATCGAAGCACAAAGAACAATTCAAAGATGTAACATGAAGAAGCACGCCAAAAAGAAGATAAGAACAAAAAGAACAAAAATGCTGCTCAGCAAATGAAATCAAATATTCAAGCTACAAAACATTGGGATACAACAGAATAATAAATCAAGTTTCAAAATCCAACGAGGTTACGAAAAACCTAGTCAGCAGCCAATATGACTTGGATTTCCTGTCAGGTTAAACACCTGAAACCGTTAAAAATGCTCTCACCGACCTTAGAAACCACAAATTTTGTAAAATGTTGCTTTGCAACATCCGGTTTACTCCTGGTTTACTACCCCTTACTACTTAAATAGTTGCCACCTTGGATCTAGACGAGAGATTTAAGAAAAGTTATTTGCTTTGCGATTCTGTTGCTCTACTGATTCCGCAATATATATATATATATATATATATATATATATATATATATATATATAGTTTGTGGTTCAATATATATTATATAATATATTATTATATATTATATATGTAATTAATATATATATATATATATCAGGCCCGTAGCCAGGCATTTTTTTCGGGGGGGCTGCGACTTTCGCAAGTGGTTACATTTCAAATGAAGTTAAATTATATATTATTATTATAATATATAATATATATATATATATATATATATATATATATATATATTATGTATATAAGTATATATAATATATATATATACGATATATATATATGTAATATATATATATATATATATATATATAATATATATATATATATATATATATATATAATATATATATATATATATATATATAACTAATATATATAATATATATATATATATTTACGGATAATTATATATTATATATATATATAATATATATATTATATATATATATATAATATATAATATTATAATATATATATATTATAGTATATATAATATATATAGTAGTATTTATATATATGTATATAATCGTAATAATATTAATAATCGTTATTATAAATTAAAATTATATATATATATATATAATAATATAAATAATATATATATATATATATATATATATATATATATATATATAATTCTCATAAAAACTTACCATCGTTTTATAAGGTCAATTTCAGTTTCCTTGCTTTTTGACTGAGGTGATTCAAAATATTTTCATTGCTGACTTCTGTGCTGAGATCTCGATGAATTGACAGTAAAGCAAGACCTGTAATGCAATCCTCTCCAACACTATTCCGTAAATACGTTTTCAGACGCCTTAATGTCGAAAAGGTTCTTTCTACTATTGCGGTGGATACAGGCAATACTGCTAAGATATTCCAGGAGGTAGCAATGTTAGGAAACCTCCTCTTGTCACAATTAGCCAAAGCAAACCTATCGCAGTTTTTGGTTTTCATTTTTCTAACAGCCATTTACGCTGCCAGAGACACCACTCTCCTTTTAGTGTATCCTCGTGAGGGTCTGGAAAGTCGTCTTTATAAAAGAGGATGCTTTTTTATGCTAATAAGGTGCATTGCACTTTTCTGGTAAAATATACTGAAGTGAAATGATAGTCCTTTCATGCGAGAGAAATCGATCAGTCGACGAAGAAATCAGATCATTCAATAAACGGAATAAAAAAACTGAGATGCGGGTAATATGATTCGCGGGATCTGATTGTAGGGCACATTAGAACGATGTTTCTGGAACTGTTTCGTAGTTCTTAGAAATTGTTATTTCAATACCTAAGCTGTCGCATACATTTTTAGCTTGTGTCAATATGGTTGAACAATGTTTTTCACTAAGTTTATTTCACTGACAATGTCCAAATGAACACTCTGTAACTGTTTTGACAAGGTGTAGGTTATTCCAAGTAATTTACTTAAAACGTATAATGTTATTATAAAATTTCAAATTACTGATTTAATTTAACAACGAAGTAGCTTTCTGTGATAATTCACCAGGCCAATCTTTTATTTCTTCCAATAACGCAAGTATTTGCTCAAGAGTCTCTTTAAAAAGGAAAACCTCCTCATGTCGTTCACACTATCTGGTCTAGCACATCTTTTTGATCCTCTTGTTATTTTGGTTACTAGAAAACTCTTATTTTATCTCTTCCAGAAGTTTTGTGCGCTTCGAACTCGATCGAAAAAAAGTGCATATTTCAGAGATGAATTCCTAAGCACGTTTCGAAATTGCCCTGAAATTTTTAGAAGAGTCTGAGAGACATAGATTTTAACAATGTTCTACACAATGTGTGTATAGAGCCTTAGGATACTCATTCCGAATAACAGATTGCGCTCCTTGGAATTCGCCTCTCTGGAGCTCCATCATATCCTTGACCTCTTAAATTTTCGAGTTTTAACCAAGAGAGCCGAGTCTCTCCAAAATTTACATTTGCCAATGCTTTCCCTGAGATATCATAAACCGGAAACAAATGATAAAAATCATTCTCTTAAAGTAAAAGGAGTAGGTATCACCTCCATCACCACCAAACGCGTACCTTACACAAAGTGAAAACTGTTCTGTTTGGGAAATATCCGTTGTTTCATCAGCTAATACTAAAAAAAATTGTTTTTATTAAACTTTTCCACTCATTGTCACTTTGGTAAAAAAGCTGACTAAAGACTATTTGATTTCATTCTGTATTCACTCGGACCGTATACATGTGAGTTTTTGGACCGAATAGAAGTAATTTGGTTCTTCAAAAACCTGGTCACCTCCATTGCTCAAAACCTAGAAGGTTTTCTAAAATTTCCGTTCCATTTTCAGCTGGAGTTGATAATTCAATACGTCCAGAGTCACTTAAGCCCCTTAATGCAAGACCTTTCTGGCCACATAAACGTATATTTCAATTATTGGTACAAGTTTTTCTCTATTTCCCTTCACATTTTTCTTATTTTTTTTGTGTGTCCAGTTGTTTGTCTATTGCTTTCGATTTTTTTCTGAATAAGAGCTCAATATTATCTTGTATATATATATATATATATATAGTATATATATATTAGTGATAGGACGATTAATCGAAATTTGGCCGATGACGATGACGATGACGATTAGAGCAAATTTTGCCGATGACGTACGATGGGACGATGCGACGATTGACGATTAATTTGAAAAAAAAAAACTATTTTTAAAAAAAATTTCTCTCCTCTCTCTCTCTCCTCCTCTCTCTCTCTCTCTGCTCTCTCTCTCTCTCTCTCTC
>JABUQX010097948.1:7500-10000 GCA_015478945.1 Trachelipus rathkii | reverse complement strand
GGAGACATGTTTGTGGTCCGTAACGATATCTTAGGTCAAGTGCTGTTCCTCATAATGTATAAAATATTTTAGATCAGGGACTTAAATGTAAGGTTTCCAAGTTCGCAGATGATAGCAAATTGGCTACCTCAATAAGAATAATAATGATAAATGTATAAAGATTTAAAAGATAAGGGGGGAAGCTTAATCGTTGATGGCGAATGAGCAGGTTTCATTCCTTCTTTACAGCTAAAATTTTTCTTATCCTCTATCATTCCTTCTAAAACTAAATCTTTCTTTCCTCATAATCCATGGTTCGATCATGTTCTTATTCTCTGGCCATTCAGGCTAGAGTCAGTGCGTATCGGGAGTGGAAAAAATTCCTTCTCCTATCACTTCTCGGCTTAATTTTCATTCAGCTAGGAATCTGCAAGGGATACTTCTTCGACGAGCAAAGCTGGCTTTCATCAAGGGAAAGTGCGCTAACCTCCTGGGTTCTCTTACCTGACAAATCTTTCATCTCTAGCAACTTCTGCTAAATTCTGACCTTTTACTCCTCTTATTCTGATCTGATCACTTGTGTTGCTAAATTCTCCAAACTGGACAAAGGCTAATCTCTTCGGCCCCTCGCCCAACTATATTTCTCTATGTCTCAATACTAGCACTTTCCCTCCTTCAGTGTTGGTAAGCTCTACATGTCCAACCTATCCGAAAAAAGGGGGAAGCCGCTCTGATCCTTCTAACTCTCGCCCTGTAGCTCTCACTTGTATTCTATCTTAAGATCTTGTTAACTCTTCTCAATTTCACTTCTTAGATCATCTGGAAACTCACTCCGATTGCCAGTACGGCTCTCGTTGCACGAAGTCTACTGGTGATATATATTCCTATCTAACCGATTTTAGGTTTTCGCTCTTAGGAACATACGGGGAGACCTTGGGTAGTGGCGCTTGACCATTATCCAAAGCAATTGATCGAGTTATGGGCACGCATCACTGCTCTCCAAGCCCCTCCTTTTGGAGTTTCCTCCTTCTCTTGCTACTTATATTCTAGCTTCTTCAAAATCGCTCAATATCGTCTATGTGTTGATGGGGCGACTTCTTCTTCTTTTCTGTCAATAGTGGTGTTCCTCAGGGTTCTTGTCTTATCTCTACTTTATTCCTACTTTTTCCATTAATGAGCTTCTCCCCTAGCAACCTCTAACTCTATCCCACTCGGTATTCCGATGACACGACCCTTCATTCTTTAACTTCATATCAATTCTACTCCCACTTTTTCTTCTGGAATTGCCTCTCTCGTCTTAATCTTTCCCATTTTATTCTCGCTGATGGATTGGGAAATAACTTTGTGAAATTCCAATTCTTTAAAAACCCAAACTTTTACAAAAAATCTCTTTCTCCAAAATACCTTCTAACTTTCCTGTCTCTTTCGATGGTTCTCTCGTCTCTGCTAGTTGACAATATAAACATCCTTGGCCTTAACATAACAAAAAAATAGTGTCTTGGAAACCTCACATCACAAACGGTTGCTAGGGCGGCCTCAAAGACGGAAGTTCTGTTAAGACTGTGAGATTTTCCTCCTTTTCTCAGTTGCTCCGCTATACAAAGGTCTCATTCGCCCCCATGTTATGGAGTACTGCTCTCATATCTCTGGGGGTGGGGCCCTGGTTATCACCCGGCTTTTTTGGCACAGGGTTCCGAGTAAACGACAAAAAAGGCTTATTAAACTCTTCCTCACTTTTCCAGTCACTGGACCCTCTATCTTATGTGAGGCGATGTTGCGCGTGCTTTATCTCTATTCCTATTAGGGTACCGCAGCCGGGCAAGTGCTCGAGGGAACTTATCACTCGGCGTAACCACCACCTTACGGCACGCCTTCGTAGCACAAAGGTGCTTGTATCTGCGCCACGAGTATGTGTTGACATGGTTAACTCCAGGCTAGTTTGGCGTGGTTGCTTCCTGTCTTTCCACACCTCTGGTTTTGTGGAATTCTCTTCCATCTTCTGTATTTTCTACTGAATTTAATCTCCTCACTTTAAAGCCTGCGTCTGTGCTCATATGCGTAATTTGCGCTAGAGGGTGAACTTTTGAGAGTTCTACACCCCCTCTTGAATAGGGCTCTGCCCCGTGAGTGGTGGTGACAACTGTAAAAAAAAATCCTTGAATGGGCAGATATGTGGCAAATGAACTGAGTCTCCTATTCCCCACATCCAAAACATCATTCAGATTATCCCAGAAAATCGTACTCTTTTCAACATTACCCTCAGATGGATCATATGTTGCAACCACACAAATTCTTGGATGGGCTTCATATCTTAAATTAAAACCTTTTAGACTTCTAGTACTCACACACACAAAATCTACCATAGCTCTCTACCACAACTCACTCATCAGAATTGCAAATCCTTCTATCCCATCTCATTCCTTTCCACAGCAACACAAACACATTTCACACCACACCACTCATTTTCACCATTTCCTTTCATCTTTGTTTCAGTCACAGCGAGCAAATCAAATTTGCCCTT
>JABUQX010097948.1:2500-5000 GCA_015478945.1 Trachelipus rathkii | reverse complement strand
TATATTAATATAATATAATATATATATATATATATATATATATATATATATATATATATATATATATATATAATATATATATATAATATAATTATAGTATATATATATATATATATATAATATTATATATATATATATTATTATATATATATATATATATTATATATATAAGTATATATAGTATAAATATATTATAATATATATATATATACAGCTGAATTGGGCAGTATCTAGATACATGTATCGGCGATACGTATCGATCGATACATTTGTATCGGTTATCGGTATCGCTTACACAATTCCTAAATGTATCGAGTATCGGTATCGCTTTATGCATTTTTCTATAAATGTATCGGAAAAAATCGATAATCGATACTCGATACATTTTCCAAAAAAAATTATAAAAAAATTAGTATATATATATATATATATATATATATATATTATATATAAATATATATATATATATTATATATATAATATATAATATATATTAGTATATATATATATATATATATATATATATATATATTTATAATTTCAATGCAAGAGTGGGGAGGAGAAGAAACGAGGTGGAGAGAATGGTGGGGAAAAAAAAAAAAAACCCCCCCCCAAGGCTAAATGGGGGGGGGGAAATTTTTTAAGGGGGGGGAAGGATAAGAAATATTTGAAGGAAGAGGTGTTTGATAGATTTCTGTTTAAGGAAGGGAATAAAGATCATGAATGGGGTTTTTCCAACAGAGGGACTCACATAGGTCACAAGATATAGACTGGAACATATCACAGGAGAATTCGAATCAGAGAATCTATTATAGAACTATATAATTGATCGTCTAATAGTAGGCTAAATAAGGGAATGTGAAAGTGATTCTGGAAGTAACAATTTATATTTCGGATCATTAGAATTATGATAACGGACGATGGAGGTAAAGACAGATAAGGTTGCAAGAATAAGAAAAGAGAAATGTGATTAAAGTGGAAGCACTGAAGAAGACATGACAGGGAAAAAAGGAATAGTGAAATAATAAGTCAAGAGCCTAGAATAATAGAAGGAGGTAGGAGAGATAGGGGGAGATTACAAGAAAAAGTAAAAAAGGGAAGCAGAGAAGACCCTGGGCGATAAAAGATGGGTAGCGAGGTATCGAAGAAAAAGACACAAGAGGGGTGGACTGAAGAAGTGAAGGAGGCAATAAAAGAGGAAAGCAGTATTGATGAGAAGGTGATTGAAAAATAAAACTACACAGACAAGGGCTCAGTATATGAAGGTATGAAATGAATGAAGCAGAGAAAGTGAAAAGAATAGTAAAAGAAAAGGCAGCAAAGGAGAGAGGGGGCGGATGGAATTGGATGTGAGGGCAAAAAAGAAAGAGGATTTTTAGACTGACAAAAACGTATAGAGGATCAAAGAGGAAAGTGTGCAATATCAAGGATAAACAAGGTGAATTTTTGGTGAGATCAACAGACAAACAGGAGATGAACGGAATACTTCAGAGAACTGTTAAATGCGAATGAGCAGGTGGGGATGGGGGAGAAGAGAAAGCTGAAGGAGAGGGGAGGATGAAGAGGGGGAGGAGATCACTATGAAGGAGTTGGAGGTGACTCTGAGAACAATGAAGATTCGGAAGATGGGATACCCATAGAACTAATAAAAGAGTGCTATGGAGAGTGCTAGAGAGAGAATATGCAGTGGATAAAAAGTTGAGCGGAGCCCTGCAGAGTTTGTAATGTATAAGAATAATTAATGTAAGAGCAGAATATGAGAATAAGGAATGGTTTGAGGAGAACTGGAGTCAAACATGGAAGCGTGTTGTCACAAATTTTGTTTGTAGCATATTTGGATGTAGTATAAAGAAGGTGAGAGAGGTTATAGAGATTTGGACTGTGATATTCTTGGCGTGCTGGAAGCGAAGACAGGAGATAGGCGAGAAGAGGATGAGTGATTTTGTTTTGCTAATAGAGCTTAGAGAGGCCGGTCTAACTATGAACACATACAGAAAAGACTGAGACTCATGGGGGTTAAGAATGGAGAGGAAGAGGGAGCTGAGAGAGAATGTGGAAGGGACTGACGATAAACGATGGTTGGAGAAAATGGCAAAATTACTTGAACGTGGAGTATTTGGCAAGCAGAGGAGGAAAATGTACAGAGAGTTAACAAGTAGGGATAGTTCAGTATGGGAAGCTAAGTAAGACAGAGGTACCCCATACTGAAGTAAACAAATTGAGTATGGAGGTGAAAGCGGTGATATTCTACGAGATGTTAAACACCGATACTACTATTATGGGCAGAGACATGAGTCGACCACAAGAAGAGGATAGCTAGAATACAGTCGGCCAGAGGATGTACGTTATGAGGGTTACAGCTGGGAAATACCTAGAAGAGTCAAGACAAAGAAACTAAGAATTAAGGGAGGGAGCGTTGAGGGTGAAGGCTATATTAAATAAGAATGGATGCAGCCAGATTGAGGTGCGGGAAACCCACCTGGAGAGGGTTGCAGGAGGA